>JACXGK010003451.1:0-25927 GCA_016801125.1 Novumbra hubbsi | reverse complement strand
AAAAAGAACACAAAGCACATGATTCCTGCGTGTCACACTACTGGATGTGTCTGTGTGTCAGTCTATGTGCGTGTGTGTTAATCGATCCGACAGTAGGTCGTACATGATGACACTAACTGTCCTCTCCAGCTGATTTCCTCTTCCTGTGTACACTGGAGGCGTCACTGTTCTGTATACAACCTGTTATTTCTCACTCATTCTGGCCTTATTTGTCTTTCCAGGCCTCCTGGCTTATTGGCTGTAAACACACACACCAACACGTACAGTGAACTCAAAGGTGTGTCACATACTTCCCTATTCATCCTAAAGCCGGCAGTTAATTTAAAGGTGCTTGTGGCACTGACTTGTCTGAACCTTTAACATTTACCAATAGAGCTCTAATTTCTACACCCTGCTGAGAGATACTGTAGTTAGCTATAACCCAGCCAAGGCTTCCCCCTCCACAGCAACGCCGTGTCCAGGCTGTAGCCTGTGCTAGCCCACAAACAAAGCAGCAGGGGGTCAACACTGTATGCTTTCCCAATGACTGTCTCTGCTTTGCGCAGAGAACCGCTATTGTTCCAAAGATAATCTATTGGCCACCGCAAGGTAAACGTTTGCCAGCGTGGGCGTGAATGCATGTGAAGGAAAACAAGAAAACCGATGGAAAAGAGACATAATGAACATACAGACACCACCAAAACCATCGCCCCGCGGGTCTGGCCGATCTGGCTGAATACAGGGCCACTTTGCAAAGAGAGCCTTTTCCGAAATATGCAGCGTCGCGTGTGTCGGTAAGGGCCCGTCTTTCGGAATGTAGTGCCAGCGCTCCGGGAATAACTACAGACACTAACTTCAATCGTTCGAAGAACAATTCCCTTCGTGAATGTCTTTCGGGGTGGACCCTGAATATCTCCACTCCGGCGAACGTGCGTCCCCCCCGCGTTGAAGACGTAGGGCCCAGGAACCTACAGAGCTGCCAGCAGAGGGACTCTGATGTCTGACCATCCAATCAGTGCTGCCGTGCCACCCAGATGGATGTCTCTCGCTCTTCCTCTCCACACGTTCCATACATTCACATCGTGCTTAGCACCGCCTCTCAGCGATTTAAAAAATATTCGGAAGTAGTTCAGATGTGCTCCCCCTTAGAATGGTCGGTTTATGATAATCCCCGCCCATTCAATCTGGATGAGCCATTCACAAAACTGGACGTGGCCCGGGGGGTGGTTCTGCTCCAGCCTGACCTCCTTTCCATTCAGGCCTTCTCTTTTCAAGGCACAGGACACACCCAGAGAGGGTACACCAATCAATGTCCCACATAGTGTGCCACCTCAGGCCGACTGGCACTTCCTGGCATGCTGACAGACTTTGTTTGGGGTGTGGGGGTTGGGGGGTTTAGTCCATAGTTCCCTGATGAAAACATGTGCATCATTATGAAATTAGCACGAAATAATGTACGTTTTTCTTCACTTCACCTATATTTTTACGAACGAGTTAGTCTCGTTCTGTTTTTCCAGCAGCGACATGTACAAGCTAGCTGCTCTCGCAGTTTTAGAACACATGAAAGAAACACAAACACAAAAAAACAGCTATGTCCACTATTTCGTTGTGGCTAACCAACCGTTAGGAAGGCGACTGCTTGCAGCAGTTATGGTGCCCTGACGAGGAGCACAATGGTATTTAAATGTACGCGTCCTACAAATAGATCATGAGCTATTTCACTGATAACTTGTGTTGGGCCTGATTTAAATTTCGATTCTGGTATTTTTGCACCTTTAAACCTTTTTGGCTGAAACAATAGGATCTCCAACTAGCACAGATGGTTTGTTGTGACTCAGGTTTAAGGGGTCACATTCCAAACACTAGAAATGAAATTTGACACAAGGTTGAGATATACAACTAGGTAAAGGGTTCACCAAGAATGTCAGCTGCATGTCCCTGACACAAAATCTATAATTTAAGGGGTCGTCCTCTTCCAGTTTTCATTGCGTTATGGAGATATGATCAATGCAACCGTAAATAGAAATCCGATGTCCATCCGGAATAATTCTCTCTCTTTATTTTTCTGTCTCTGTCTTTCTCTCTGACTGCCTGTGTATCTTGCTCTGTGTGGAGAATTTGCTCAGTACTTTTAGACCAGATGCTGACAACTACAAATATTTGCTGTTGGGCAGGTTATTGTTTTCACAATGTCCACGAGAACACAGACACAAAATTGTCAGGCTGAAAACAACCCAACTTTGACCCAGAATTGCATTGGATAGAACACATTATGGGTTCATTAAACCCAGTACTCCAGTAGACAGAACACATTTTGGGTTTATATAAACCAGTGCTGCAGTGGACAAAACATTCTGGGTTCATAGTACTGCATTGGACAGAACCCAGTCTGTTTTTTTAATGCAGTTCACACTGGTTTCACTGGAAAGGGCCTATTCCAGAGGTTTTATCTAATCAGCCTTGAGAGTCAATGTAATTCATTTTCATCATGTTTGATTTGTGCATTGGAATGAGTATGGTTGCACATAATATATCCTTACATTGAATATATACAATTATTATTACTAACTAGTTTCGCGATTGGCTCGTAGCATTGCATGACAATAAAACAAAAGAAAAACCCTTAGGCCAACATTTGCGAAGAAAATAAATTATATAAATGACACACCTCTACGTGGCACGCCTACAGTATTCAGGTTTCATTGACAAAACCAAAAGGAATATTCCAGCAACAACAAACCAGGAGTGTTTAAGAAAATATGTGAAAATATCAACACAACATTTAATTCGTTTCTTTTACACCTTAACCTTACTAAATGTTGATATTTGTACACCTAGTGAGGATTTTCTAGGCGTAATTATTTGTTTCTAGTCTGCTGTATAGAGCCCCTTTATTACTGTTTGTGTTTTTGCTTAGTGGAGAAAGTCGATGGATGAATGCTTAACTACATGGATATAAAGTGCAGCACGGTCAATATTCCTGGGAATTGGTTTCCCTGACACATTTGCAAGTCAAAAGGCATGTCATAGCTGACGTGTGGCTGTGGAACACATACCGGAATTGTGTGATAAGGATCCATTCACAAAAACGAGTGCCACACCTAATTTGATTTGCGGAGGAAATGACAGGTGTATGTCGGACACACCTTCTCTGGGTTCCTTCGCGCGATGTAATAACAGGGCAGGCGTGGGTAGAAATGTTATGTCAGCTGACTCATCAGCGCGGTCACTCCTCGCCTCACCTGACAACATGCCGCAGCGGACCTGCTGTGCTTATCACGTCATGCCATCAAAGTGTATGTAGTCTTATATGGGTATATATATGGGCAGAACACATATATATATATATATTTATATACACCTCCCAAACATGGTGAATATGGAATGGGTGATCATCACGTGATTATCCTCTCCCTGTGCCCCCATCCTGGCCGCCCATTATGTCATCATCCCCCTCTTCAGTCCACCGCGGTGCGACCCCAGGCCCCCCCCACATCACCCCTAGCAGATGTTCGAAAGACTCCCCCCTCCTCCCCCACCCTGCACTGACCCTCCTCCACCTCCACCCAGGCATCTAATTATGGCCGCGCACAAAGACTCCCAGATGTCGGGATTGTCCGGGGCTTTTTGATTGGGCCTCCTTCCACCCGACCGGCTGACGGGCTGACTTACTGTCCTCCTGGCCGGGGGGGGGGGGGGCGTGTAACCCCGGCCACAGACGCGTGTCTGTCAGTGTTGCCCCCGTGTCGTGCCTAAAGGGGGACTGGTTTTACATGGTGGTAATTGGGTTTGGTGTAAATCATCCAGGGGGGGGGGGGGGTCCCCGTGGTATTGGGTATTAAGACACTGGCGCGTCACAGAGGTCAGCATGGAATGTGTCCCCAGGCGGATAGATTACTGGAACATTAACCGCACGGTCGCTGGTTGGAATCCCCAAGCCAAAAGAAAGCAAACAATCTGCAGCCGTGCCCATTGAGCAAGGTACTTAACTATAGTTTCTCCGTATCGAGGCGATATAATGTATAGTAGTCTGTAGACTTAACGTGCTGCTGAGTTTCCTTGACAGATTGAACAAACAGACTCCAGCAGCCTGGAGTAAATCATTAACATAGACACACTCTTTGTTATTGTGTTCATTTATTATTTGCCGGCGATGTAAGAAACGGGCACTGAGACATGCAGTAGGCCTTGCTTATTTGCTTCTCCAAACGACACACGGTGCAGAACTTGACTTGGTCAGAAGCTGTTTTTTATTAGACTTAGCACAGGCCATTTCGTTTCGTCGTCTCACACGTTATCAGTTTTCCCACCTCACCCAGCCTCATAACTGGCTTCCAATGTGTTTGGTTTAGCTTTACGACTTCGCGTCGACCACCTGTTTCCTCACACAATCACGGACCTGCTACACTTGAGCTTCCGCGGGGCGTATGAACCTTCGTTATCATGTGACCTGTTCGCGAGAGTTCGTGGCTCAGTCCGGTGCTTTCCCTGCTTGGCGTGAATGGTTCTCTAGTTCTGCTTTTCTTTTGTGTAAACTCCCGTTCTGCACCTAAACCCACGTTCAAGCCAAACTTGTGATTGTGTTTCACTGGTTAATCTTTGACAGGGAAGTCAAGTTCAAACGTTAATCCATTCTAATAGTTTGCCCTTTGCTGTCCTTCTAACCCTATCAGTTCGCCCGCACGAAACCTGAAGGGTTCCACAAGGCCGACCATAACCTCATCCACCCTCCAGGGTGGGGTTGACCTTGTCCGTTTGGTCGTGCTTCTGACCTGCCTCAGTTGTCAGACACTGTTTGAAATCATTGTACATACTTTTAGTGTTTGCTGGCTTGACAGATCAGGGTGGGTGTGCCAAATTACAACAGTTCAGTTGGTTGCGTCGTGCCTAGCGAGTTTAGCGCAGCCACGTTTCTTTCATGATTTCAAACACTGTTTGAAACCAGGTCTCAAGGTCCTTGGTGCGGGATACGGCAGCTCAATCGGGCTAGGCCTGAATGACCCCCTGACCGTCAACACGCCATTTCATGTAACGTCAGATGGAAGGCAGCCGGAGCTATGAAGTGGGCTGATCCACACTTCATAGCTCATACAAACTGGATGTCGCCATCGCAACATCACTTCAACCAGTTTCCAGTTTCAGTGACGTCACCTCAACCCGTTTTTCCAGTGCCTGTGTAAGAGATGAACAGAGCAACCAGGAGTTATCTGGCTTTTCGGGCGAACTGTTTTGGCGCTGCAGCTGAATGTCGTTTTAGGTCAGGAAGTGTACTGACGGTAACATTGGCGCATGAGAGATGGACAGTGGATGCGGAATACTGAGTCAAGTTGTCGAAGTCCCAGGCAGGGACACTAGGACCGGGGGGACCTGGTTAGAAGAGTCAGTGAGGCGAGTCTGCAGACAATAATTCGCTCTAAACGAGATGAATTGTATTCGGTACCCAAAGCTATTTACACCAACTCAAGTGTGAGTTGCTGATGAACTAAAAGAGAAATGAACTCTACTGAAGTAGCTCTTGGGGTGACATAGCGTACTTACACACAAGCACACACGCACACACACACACACCATCTATACATTACATACTATATGGCGCTCATGACAGAAGGTCCATGACCCCTGGCAGTCACTATGCGACCTCTGACCCTGGTGCTTCACTGAATAGGAAGTTGTGTGCTTACTCTGTGGCAGGGCTGAGCTGGGGGTACAGAGCCTGCTCTTTGTGAGGGAGTAGTATGCGTGAAGTGAAGTGTTTATCTTATCCCTTGGCCTCCACTGGGCCGGTGGCGCTGGTTCCCAGCTCTGTTTGGAGAAGCCTGTGAAAGCACTGGGCCGGGCCGGGCCGGGGAGGGGGCTGGAGGGGAGGGGGGTGGAGGGGAGGGGGAGAGCTAACAGCGCGTCAAGTCAGGGATGTTCCACGGACAGACGCTCCCTCTCCTGCCAACACTTCCGGACGCTGTCAGGGCGCGGCATGAGCCCGGGCAGAGGGGTGAGACAGGGCGGGAAGCCGGGAGAGAAAGGGAGAGAGGCACTATGCTTCCAAGACGCAACAGCATGGACTCAGGACTCTGAGCGGTCCCACAATAAGGCCCACTACTGCCTCATTACTGCCTCACTATTGTCTCACTACTGCCTCACTACTGCCTCACTACTGTCTCACTACTGTCTCGCTACTGCCTCATTACTGCCTCACTACTGTCTCACTAATGCCTCAGTACTGCCTCACAACTGCCTCACTACTGTCTTACTAATGCCTCACTACTGCCTCACTACTGCCTCACTACTGTCTCACTAATGCCTCACTACTGCCTCATTACTGCCTCACTACTGTCTCACTAATGCCTCACTACTGCCTCACTACTGTCTCACTACTGTCTCACTACTGCCTCATTACTGCCTCACTACTGCCTCACTACTGCCTCACTACTGTCTCACAACAGTTCCAACCACACACCAACCAGAAACACCAACTAGCATGTATTTGATATTTGGCGTCTCCCCTCTTTTTTCTCCGCCCTTGCCTCCCTCCCCTACCCTCCCCCAGGGCTGAGGCAACGACGGGTTGACGAGGGGAATGGTGAATGGGCAGCACCTGGAAGGAACTGAAGAGACTGTTCGTGGGCAGCAACCTGGCGGTGAGTCAAGGGGTCCAGCTCTCCTCGAGCTCATCCGCTACGACCGAAGTACAGACCACCTGTACAGATCTATCTGTTTTTCTCACCTTTTGTCTAATACTTTCTGTTCTGTCTGTGAGGAAGTATGTGTACTTACAGTTAGCAAGTGTTACGATATTTAAAACCAAACCACTACTACTTGGCTTTGAACCCCGAGCTGTTACCCGAAACACTCGCTGTCAGTGACAGAGAGACAGAAGGCAGCCTCCTCTGGCCGTGTTTGTGGAACGCTATGCATTGTGGTTGGCGGTCATCGGTCCACCGGGTCCACTACGGTTGGGAGCGACCCCCGTGGCCCGGCGTCGGGGTCAACTCAAGGTCGTAAGTGCTCCTTTGGAATGTCAAGTACAAACAGATCTCGCTGGGGGCCTTGGTTAACAAATGCTACCGTATTCTGGTGTCACGTGGTTCTGTCCAAAACTGCTCCAGGAACAAGGCAGGCTGGTACAACCCGGCTGGGCTTGGAGGAGTGCCAGATATCATTTTGTGATACAAAAAGGATGAAAGTCGTTAAAGGGCAATAAGGGGTTGTGCTTAGAAGGTGATAACACGTTGATAGGCACGTTGTGCCCAAGAAGGCTTTTGCTCTCCCTCGCTGTGTGAAATGATCCTTTGATCCTTTCGTTTTCTCCAACTGTGCCGCGTCGCGGCTGGTTACGTATGTTTTATGATGCCCCGTGTAGTACACAGGCGGCACAGCTACCAAGGACTGTATATGGCACTCGCCGCTTCGATTGGACAAGCTTTGACCTTCGTTCGCTATCCAACCTGAAATTGGGCCATATTCAACACACGCCATACATGTTTGTCTGTTCGCCTAGTCAAGCGTGATCCCAGTCTCTCTCTCTCTCTCCATCTCTCGGGACTGACTGGATCCGGCTGTCCTGCAGCGCACATTGAATATGGGCTTTATTAAAGCCTCCAGCCCCTAGGCATCATGTGTCAAGAGCCACCGACACGTGATCAGTATAAGATCTGCGGCAGTTGTGTGACCACTAGAGGGCGTCACCCCGTGCCGGACATATCTCAAGTCCAGGACGGCAATGTCACTGCATTAATACTCACTATCGGGGGGGGGGGGAGTTCATAGCGCTTTATAGACTCGGTGGAAAGACGTGTGACCAATAATTGGAAGGCCGTCTGGAGGGGCGCTGGGTGGCTTGGCTTGAGTTGAGCTTCTGATCGAACCGGAGGGGACATGTAGCATTGGTAGAGGAAGCGTGTAGCATGGGAGCTGGCGGCTTCTCTACCACATAATCGCCCCAGGGAGAGGGCTGCTGTGGTGGGGTTCTACAGCTCTGGCCTGCCCTGGTGATATGGATTTTTTTTTGTTACAAAGATAAACTAAATCCTGTAAACAGTCCTTTTCCTGAGAGGATATGAGCCTCCCCGATACTTTTGTTTTTCCAGGCATCTGCAAAAACAAGGAACGCCATTTCTGACATTCCGTCTGGCGACGGACCCCGGCTTTCATGATGCACGTTCAAACTCCAGTCAGAATGAGCCATGTAGAATATCAATCTGTTCACTGAGAAGGCGACATCTTTCTATTAATAACACTGGCCAACCAGTGCATGTGTATGTATTCTCCATGCGGGGATATTCCAGGTATTTTTATGTTAGGGCATTGTTTGTTGTTGGTCATTTTCCGAGATACTGTTATGGTTTTGTTAAAGTAATGACACGTGTAAACGGTTAAACTACAGTCAAAGCGCGTCCATTTTCTTTTTCTCACTGACAAATGACCAGTACAAATGCATTCAAAGCATTGGGTTTTGGTTCCTGTAGGAGACACATGTCTAGTGTGTATGGTTGCTAGGTCAGGATTTTCAACCCAGACAACATGTTTTAAAACCTTTCACCCTGTCAAAATGCCGTATGTAACCCATCTACAGAGGAGCCTTGGCTAAATATTTACTCACTCTGCACTTCTCTGGATAGATTTCATGACCCCGATGAACAGAAAGAGACATCCATCTATGTTTTGGGTGATTTATAGCACATATAGGGGTGGTTTAGTCACTGCCTCGACATATATATTTCCTCCGCAAAGTAGCCTAAATATGGCCCAGTCTGGCTAAAGCTTGTAGGTCTAGACTGGATCTTTACATCAGTAATTACGAACGGCGTACCTAAACACCCTTGATTTATGTTCGTATAACAATGTTATTTGGGGTTGGTCGTTGCTATGTTGAAACGCTAGTATGAAGATGAGCTTCTTACTCCAGCGGACCTCATCCAGAGAACCGCTAAGTAATCCCACGCAGGTTCTGTTTCTGCAGGGGATGGACGTTGCACAAGCTTCAACCTGACTGGGGCCGCGGTCTTCATTTCATTACATAACGGATCCGTGTACCGGGTCAGTGTCCTGCCGATGTATTTTTGTCCTTTTGAAGTCGGTCGGCCTGCCTGTTACACATGCCACATGCCGGTCCTCTCAGTGAAGCCCCTGTGCAGTGATGCAGGACGCTGTATCAGAGCAAAGGCTGTTCTGTCAGCCTCTCGTGCTGGCCCCGGAGACTAAGCCCGGGCTACAATAGTTAGAGAATGCACCCTGCAGACGGTGAGAAGTGTACAGGCCCCGGGCACGGCGTGAATCGTGAGAGGAAACACGTCAACGCAGCCTAACCCACCGCAGAGGAAAGCGGCGAACGGCACCATTGTTTCTGTTGCTGCGCCCTCCCTGTTCTTGTTAACGTTTTCTGTTTATCGAGTGTGCCGCCGTTGAGCGAGCGCAGAGATAATTGAAACATGCACGTGGGAGTGCTTTCCTGTTTGTCCCAGGGTTTCTGGACTGAGCTGGGTTCACATAGTATTGGTTCTCTTTGAATTCCTAACTGAGCCTGAAGGGACAGTTGGGCAGTTTGCATCTTTGGGACTTCTTCGACCGGCAACCGGTTCCGTGTTCGACAGGCAACTTTTGAAAATTAATATCTGAAACAAAACAAAAACGTAAACCCACATCTTCTTTCTGGCTCGGTTTTTGACCCGTGGTTCTGGATTTCTTTATAGCTCATTGTTTTTGAAAGCTTAATGGCTCCTTGTTCTGGATAGCTTTAAGACCCTCGGTTCTGGATAGCTTTAAGACCCTCGGTTCTGGATAGCTTTAAGACCCTCGGTTCTGGATAGCTTTAAGACCCTCGGTTCTGGATAGCTTTAAGACCCTCGGTTCTGGATAGCTTTAAGACCCTCGGTTCTGGATAGCTTTAAGACCCTCGGTTCTGGATAGCTTTAAGGCCCTCGGTTCTGGATAGCTTTAAGACGCTCGGTTCTGCATAGCTTTAATGCTCCCGATCCTTATAATACACTTCATGTACTAATTGGGATCCACTGGTGTTGTTCAGACTGTAGATGTCGTTTCATAGTCATCGGTCCCATTCGGTGACGACAGAGCAATACATGAATCCACAACCAATATCCCCTCAGAAATGGGAGTGGTTTGTACATCAAGTGCCCAGTTAATTGAAAGCCCAGCATTGTGTCTGGTTGTTGTAGCTCTTTTCACCATGGTCGTATTACAGACAGCACACTATGCCAGGTATGGGCGTATAAAACATGAAGGTGTGTGTGTGTGTGTGTGTAGTGATCTGTGCTCCCATGTAGCCCTGCAGTCCAATTGGTGCAGTGAATGTAGCGGTAAACTGAGACAGCTTCCCACGCTGGAATACAACAGAGCGTATTGCTCAGAGAAGGTGACGGCCCTCCTCTGCGCTCACATCTGGGAAGGGGATTAGTGTTAATGTGACGTGTGTCAAATAATCCTGACGGAGAGCAGGGATCCGGGTTAAACTAAGGCCGACTCCTTTCGGCGCCTAATAGAAACGAGCCTCGCCGTCGACCTGATCAGAAAGATTGATTGTCAAACCAGTAGCGGCGTAGGTTCGGTGTGGAACGACGGCCTGACGCGTTTGGCTTGCACTGTTGAATCCCCTCAAATAAAGCATCTTCGCAGCTAAGCCTTGTGTGGCTACAGTCGTATTTTTTCTGATTCGCTACGGTTAATGATGGGGAAAATGTTTCAGTCGATCTATTCAAAGGAGAACTAAAGGAGCTGAAATATGTTTACACCCCCCCCCCCAACTTCCTGACCGGTGTTGTGAGTTAGCTGTTTGTGTTGCACATGCCATGGTAATGAATCAGAAGGAGTGTGTTTCTCAGCTGAGTGTGGGCATGCCACGGTGAAACCTCTGGTTTAACCAACCGTGAGTGTATCGGTTGTTAAGTCGGTGAAGTCAAAGGCAAGACGGGAGAAAAATATACTACTCTGCATCTGTACACAACTCAGTGCGGACGGTGGGTTGGAATTCAGGCCAATCACAAAATGTTTGAGTTGAAAGAGTTGTGGCTGCATGAGGAGGGCACTGGGTTTGTCCTCTACTAGCTTAGGGCGCTGTTCCAGCATGTGTAATTGCTCGTCAGTTTACCCCAGTCCGTCCAGTAAGATGGCCCCTCGTTGCTCTGTTGAGTCAAGAAGGGCCCCCAATTAGGAAACTTTCTGTTCTTTACCCATCATGCCCTGGGCACAGATCAAAGGGGTTGCCATTGTGGCTGTGGCCCCGTGCGCTTCTAGTCACATGCTGCAACTCCAAACACTCATGTACACTGTGTCACACACACACACTCACTATTTAAATGTAATATTCAGAACTAGCAACACAAGCCTTTTGCCGACAATGCAAACCATTTTGGACGAGAGCAAAGAAAATAGGACGGCCACAATGTAATATCAAGTTAATACCCTGACACTACAGAACACACTGAAACACTGTTTCTTTAACAGGGAGGTAGGGTCTGTGTTTCTTTGCCCTTTGATAAGAAGTTTATAATCTTCTAGCTTGGGGGTAGAAGCTGTCCATGGTCTATTGCTTCTGGACTTGGTGCACCGGTACTTTGGGTCTTGTGCCGTGACTTGGGTGGCTGGAGCAGTCATATTTAGAGGTGATGCCGCCTGTCAAGACGCTGTCAATGGTTCAGCTGGTGAACCTTTTGAGGATCTGGGATCCTTGCCAAATATTTTCGACAGTTTCTAGACCATTATTATTTCTTAGTGACTTGCACAACAAGGAACATTAAGCTTGTGATCTGTTACATGTCAGCCATTATATCTGCTTGTCTGTTACTGCAACATATAAACGTGCCCTGTCATGATTGTTGGTGTTCCTGATGGAGCCAGAGGCGCAACGTACAGGATAGCATTTCCCAACTATTTTGTAGACTTGAGGGACCCCGCTATCTTTAGGCTTTAGAACTTTAATGGGTCTCTACGAAGTCGAAATTGGATAGGGCTATATTTGTAGTCTTGTCTTATCGCTATAAATGTATCATATATTGTGATTACATAGCTATATTGATTCCACCAATCAGGAAGATTAAGATAGTCTAATGATAGTCTATTGCTACTTTAATGCTTGCTGACAAATGCAAGTCGAACGATTTCGCAACGGTAGGCGAACGCTAGTCGAGCACTAGTCTAATTTAGATTACGAAATGTGGCATTCTTGGTTCCGACTTGCAATCCTACTGTATATGTTCAGTGCTTTAGCATGGCCTTCTCATGTTAAATCTTTGTTCTGTGATTTTAATTCCAACTTCAATTGATTCGCCAGATGGGTTATCCTAATGAGCGCAACAGAACACTCTCTCCTGAATTTAAGCTAGCGCACATCTAATGCCATTGTGATTGGATCATAACAGAAAGATTACATTTGATTATTATGGTCTTCGATTCAAACTAAAAATCTATGAGAATGTTTTTGTTCAAACATGAATTATTGTTTGTATGAAGTGGGAAACTGCGAGTAACGGATCCATGTGTGATCAGGGCCTGTTGTCAGACCATGACTCGGGTGCCTGCTAATGAACTGGAGCGTGGTAGGGTCTGGCAGAGGGCAGCTAACAGGATTAGATATGGCGGATTAGAGCCTGGTTCTTCGGGGAGTAACAGTGCAAAAGGTGAAGGGCCCATTGCATCTGCAAGCAAGCAAGGAAACCGTAAACCCGTCATCCTCCAGACCATAGTGCACCAGCAGCCCAGGTCAGTAAGTGGGGTGCCATTCAACTACGTTTAATCAAAATCATGCAAGTGATGTCTCGAGATATCACATGTGTTAGCAACACATACATCCCTGAGCGTGAGTGCCAAATCTCAAATCTTGTGCCTGTTGCAGTGTCACCTTGTGATTGATATAATGTTATGGCATATGTGTTTAGGTCAATCGGGGTGACTTTGCAAAATGCTAAGCATTCATTGTCAACCCCTCATTATTATACACACTCCCACCACCATTGGGGAAGACAATCTGTGACGATTGGGGGGTCAGTTTGCTCCCAAAACCCTGAGCTACTAGGTAACCTGCTGGTGGATGTTGAGGACTCTAATATTAGCTTTATTTGAAAGGGCTCTATTGGTTAGGTCTGTGGTCTGTGAACACTGTGTGCTGTTGTCCACCACAGCTTCACCTGGACTGGCTCATTGGCAAATAGGCTTGTGGATTTATTGATTGTTGAAGCTTCATACGTATAATTGAGATGTTATGATGTCCTTTGTGGTTAGGCATCTCTCTAATTCATGGAAATCGACAGAACAACAAATTCTTCCCAGATTGCGACTACTGGCTCCTTTTCAACATGGGTATGCCTCAGGGTAGGGCTCAGGTTGGGCGGGGTGACACCGTACAGAATGTGCTGACAATGATGAGGGGATGTTTCTTAATGGATACGTTTCCCTGTTAAATACTGACTGGGGTGTGTTTTCGTGTGTTAATGAAGAAATCCTCCGATTGCAGATACTCTGGCTTGTTGCTTGAGGACAGTGTTCTGGAAGCATGTATGGAATCTAAACAATTTCCCAACATCACATTAAACCCACTTGAATGCTCTTAAGAAACTAGTCTGATTTTGATTCAGATACGAGTTGTATAGATACTGTTTGGATTTACAGTTTCAGGTTTATCTTTGGTGGAATGTGAGGGGCCTTACTTAGAGCAGACATGTTTATCAATCCCTGAGGGTATTTGTGAAAATCATTTGGGTGTGAATGGGAAATGGTGTAATACGCCTCAAGCACTTAGCTAGTGTCACACCACATATCTTACTGGTTTGGCCTGCGGTGTGAGAGGCTGCCAGGTGTTTCTAATAGAATGAGGAAAAACCTGCACCTGGAAACATTGTGAATAAAAAATTTAAAAGTTGGGATTTTGTGTTTTTGCTAAATAAAAGTTAGATGTTGGTCAATGTAGGATGCATATGTTTGATGGATTTTGGCATTTTCTAACAGTTCTATTGTTGTTACTGAGAAAAGAAGGAGGAGTAAAACTCCTGAACAGGGTCATTTCTTCATTGTAGCCCTTCATTCAAAGTTCCTAGTATATGTTGCCTGACTCTACTCAGGTTCTAACACAGCAGTATTGCCAATTAATGTACTTAAAGCTGTTAGAAACTGATTTGTCGCAGGTTGAAGTATATTGCGCATTGATTGCTTTCATAAAAGATGACTGGTGCCATTATGCAATCCAACAAAATGCGGACTATTTAGCATGAGTCATCGACACTTGACGAGAAAACCATTAGTCACCTGGACGGCGCGATTAGCCGATACGACAGTCCATTTGTAAAGCTCTTGCTACAGAGCCCTCCCTATCCTGCTCAGCAACAGCTGCCCTGCTGTGTGAGGAGAGGGACACAGCGTCATGAATTCCTTCATGGGGCTGGCCTCCAGGGCTGACTCACGAACAGCATCTGTGGGTAACTTCACCCAGCTCAAAGGCCCGCTCCAGGTGCCCCGGAAGTGACGCGCTAGTCCTTTTTAGTGTGAGCTGGAATGTCATCTGCCACTCAACCCACATCCATCACTGTAATAGCCAGGTGACAGGGATCCGCTGGGGGGAACGACACTTCTTCCTCTGCGGGAATAAAAACAGGTCAGTCGTTCTGCATATTTTGCTTACTTTTGCATTTTTAAGATAAGGTCCTATAATGCGTTTCTTTGTGTGAAAATGCGGAGTTCCTAGGTTTTTCAGTCCCAGTTGTGTGTGGGTGTGAAGGGAGATTCCTAGGCTGTGAATTTACCAGAATTAGTCAAAATAAATGAAATGTGAATACGTACACCCCACAATACCTTCAGTGTTTGGGATCTGAGGATGGTTCCGCCATTAGAAATAATAAAATAACGTCTGGATCTGACTGTTGTGACCTTTCCAAACCCCCACCATCTATGTATTATAGACATACAGTACACACAAACAGGAAGCGTTGTAAATGACAGGAGTCATTGGATTTTTCATTGCTCGTCTGAGACTTTATTTGCTCTGTGTTGGGGCACGGAACGAGCGTCTGACTGAGAGAATATTCCGGAGGCGAATGTCAGCGAGCCCTTTCATTGGCTGTGGTTATCTCGCTCTGCCAGTTTGCTCTCATCACACCGTCCATGTCAGCCTCTTGCTGCTGTAAACACACACACAGAACTACAAACACGCACACATACAAGAACAGACACATCCAAAGTATCAGACACATGCACACACACACACACACCCAAACACCCAGAAACACACCCGGGCACACATACACATCCCTGCTCTCTGACATTTACCTAGACTGATTTGCTAGTAGCAGCTAGGCTCAGTGGGCACAGATGGACCAGCGAAGAGTGGAGAGTTAGGAGGCGACTGGAGGCTGAAGGACAGGGTTTAAGGATTTCAAGAGGGCTACTCTGCTAATGCCTTCATGTTTCACGTCCACACACACTCTCACACACACACACACACACACACATTGCTGCCCTTCATCCCAGGGCGCTGACAGAAAACAGGGAATTATGAGCAGGTGATTTAATCAAACTTGACAAACTAGTTAAATATTGACAAGCCGCGGGGGAGGAGCTTATGTGCTGCAGCCGGGAAGGAGGGGGAAAAAATCTTCAGGAAAAGATGCAAAACGCTCCCCCGAGTCGTGCTCCATCGCTCCTGGTTCCCCCGGGGGCACACTCTGGTACACGCAGGGCGAGCGCCGGCAAAGGAAGGCGCTGCTAGAAGTGGTCGACGACGGGCGGGGAGATGGGGCGGGGCTCTTGAGGACCACGCCCTCGTGTCCGTAAAGATGGGCAACCGGGCCTCCGCTTCAGCTCCTGGCAGTGAGTCGAGCGCCCGACCGCGGGGCCTCAAACGGTCAAGTCCTGGCTGTAGTGGACCGTGACCGGCTCTGGGTTAATTCTACCACCGGGGTCATAGGTGTGGGTGACCGGAACTGCCCGGGACGGGTGTGCCCGGGACAGGGTGGGGGTCAAAATCTAGGATGTTCGCAGAGATGCGATTGGCCGGTGTGGCGTGTAGTGTTTAGCAATGCAGTGTGGTAAGGCGATGGTTGCCGAGCAGCCAACTGCTAAAGGGATGTGGTGTGCATCCTGACGCTCTGAGGAACGCGTCAGCCATATGACCCCCCCCCCGGCGTGGAACCGGTTCCCGTCGGGACAATATGGTGCCGCGTGTGGCAAGTCACCGCCGTCGTGTCTTTGTTTTTCGGCGTCTACCTGGAACCGGGACGGGAGAAACGTGTTTCTACCGCACCCGTGGACGGCAGACGCCGTGGAGAGAGACACACGATGTGTGTTTCCGTGGAAGACGTGTGACGGAGAGACGCCGAGACGCGAGGCGGAGGACACTTCTCCTCGGCTCCGTCGTCTTCTCTCGCACGGCTTTGTTTTCCGTGGTGGGGGGCCAGGCTCCCCGGCGTTCCGCCCAGCCTGAATTATTCACTTCAGAATGTGCTGGTTTCCGTGCTAAGGGCACCGGTGCCTCGCTACGACCAGGACGCCTTTAAACAGACACTCCAACGCTGCGTGCTCTGTGTAATTACATTAACAGGCCCTGTGCGATGATGAATCGCCGGCAATGGAGGCAAACTCCCGGATGACGGCTTTGATGTATGGCTGCACTTTTTTCCATTCCGTTTTCGCCTGTTGTGCCGGGACGCGTGTTCCTTCTCCGTTACTCCGGCTGGCTTAGGTCCCGCCCACCCCTGGGCCTTCTAGACGGGAAATGGATTTTGTGCCCAGGGGAATATGTCTCCCATGTCAAATGTTGCCAAATTGTTGGGAGTTTTCAGGTGAGACGTTTTGTCATTTCTTTCCTGTGGATTATATTACATTGCCTTATGGACTGGTCGATTGGCCTGAACACCGTCCCAGTTCATGGGCCGCGGGGGACGGCGGTTCTGGCTGTCATGTGCTTTTGCCGCTGTCTGCATGTCTGGTCCCCCACTGTATGTCATCAGTGGGCTTTGTGATTGGCTGCCCTTTGGAGCACGCTCACAGAATCCGACACTCCACGAAATTGATTTTTTGATCGTTTCATTTTGTGGTGACTGAAGAGGAGCCCCGAGAGTCTCCTCGTGCTCCGCCTGGACTCCGGGCGTTCTATTGTTTTTGAAATAAATAAAGAAGGAAAGATGCCGTTATCAGTCAGCCAGAGAGCGACTGATGAAAAACCTTTGTTTTCACCGCATTTTCTCTGTCCAGCAGATTGTATTTTTCCATTCTTTTAGATATTGACAACAATATTGGTCCTTTCTGCTTGTTTATCTCTGTGGCTGTTCGGAGAGGAGCAGTCTGCTCTACATATCCATGTATGTTAATATCTCCGCTTGCCTCAGCCTGCCTGGCCCCCAGGACTGCCATTAGGGACGAGCCATGAAAAGAAAGCCGAGGTAATTAATTCCCCCGTTTGATGCTGCCTGCTGTGTTGACTCTCAACAAGAGCATGTGAGCGTTTGCTTCTCCCTAAAAGAATTAGGGTCAGACATTTTGAATTGATTGCGTGGAAAAGGAAAGGATTGGAGTTACGGCTGGAAAGCGCTCGTTCCGTGGTTAAAGGTACTGGGTTGTTGACATGACTCACAAAAAGAGGAAGCCGGTTTCTCTGTTCAGCTTGAACGGAGCTTCTGTTTGTACAACTTGTACTGTTGAGGAGATGTTCGGCTATATAGACGAGCATGAACCAGTAGCATCGAGGTCTGGAAGTTGAACGTTGACGTTGCGCTACAGTCCACTGTATCTCTGGTGGTCTCTGAACCATGGTCTTACTGTCCAGGCGATAGGATACGAGAGGTTACTGTACAGGCCTAGCGCAAGCTTCCGCCCTACGCGGGATGTATTGAAACCCACAGCGATTGAATAGACAGCTTGGATCAGAGGCTGTGCCTGCTGTTGCCGCTGGTGACAGGTGATCTGCCTGGTTTCCTCCCGGCCTCAGCAGCCCTCTATAGATGTATGACAGCATAGGGGAAAATGCATTGGCAACCTGTAATGGTCCAATCAGGCGCCACAGGCCAACCCACACAATACAATGGGGCCTTCTGACGCCCGGGGCTCATACTGCCCCCCCCCTCCATCTCACCCCATCTCCCTCTCCCATCTCTCTCTCCCTCTCCCTCCATCTCACCCTATCTCTCTCCTCCCCCCCCTATATTTTTTCATCTCCCAGCCGCTCTCTCCCTATCTCGCTATACCTCCATCTCTCTCTCGCTCCCTCCCTCTTTATCTCTCTCCCTTTCTCCCTTTACCCATCTCCCTACCTCCCCCTTTTTACACCCCCTCCCTTCTTACTCTCTCTTCCCCCCCCCAGAGTACACAAAAGATCACCTGCCTCCGCGTTCTCTCCCATGGGACCGGGGGCCTTAGGCGGTCCTCCCTTTGTGGAAGTCTCTAAAGTTGTGTATCACAAGCTCCCATTATCTGTAATAATGATAGTCTCTGGGGCCGTGTCCCCCAGACACTCGATGTTCAATGTGATACATTAGCCCTCCCTTTTCTCCTGGCATTTTCTAAGGTGGTCCTGTAAAACCGTCCTTGCTTGGCCAGTGTTCTGTTATTAGCTTGTGCTGGAAAAGTGTGTATGTGAGCTCAAGTAACAACTTTCAATTGACAAGGTTGTGTTGCAAGTACCAGAAAACCCAAGCAGTGTTGTACTGCATCTTCTCTGAGATCCGTATGATTCAACCTGAAATTTCATTGCACATTTATTTTAACTTCAACTAGGTAATCCGGACGTATATTTCTCCCAAAAACCCAGCGGTTGTATTGTGCCCGTATTTTGTTTCCAAATAAAGCAAGGATGAGGATAAAAACAGAGAGGTCTGCCTTGCTTCAACATCCATACTAAGTCCTACTACATTGTATTATAATACGGAATTTCTTTCCAGGAACCTGATTCTTTATGGCATAGCTAATGTGGTCTGTCAGAAACAGTTAAGGCAGAGACAACCCTTGTTTTCGTGCGTTAAACTCCAGGTGAAGAGAGGTGGGTCCACCCTTGTTTGCTATCACCCCAGGGATGATGCAACAAACACCACGCCCCGCCCCCTGTTCTAAAGCGACAGGGGTGGCACCGTTGGCGGAGTCAAGTCGTAGGGAGCAGAGGGTTTCTCTCCTAATTGGGTGTTGTTTTTCTTGCAGCTCTTACCTCTCTAATTATACGCTTACTTCTTCATCTGTGGTTTGGAATGTCAAGTAGAATGCATTTCCTGTGTGGAGGTACTTTTTTTCCATTCACGATCATGCAGCAGATTTATCCTCATCCTGTTCTTATGTACTTATTTATCATTTGTTTTACTAGACAATATGTTCTAACGCAATAGCAGTTTCAATTGTTTATTTGACAGCAAACAGATCACGTTCCTGATAATGATCAATAGTTTCATGGAAACCAATTGCCAGGTAAACCGCTTAGGTCCTTTATTCTAATGATTTGACTAAACCGAGAGTAGAAGAAGCCACTGACCACTAACTCAGGAATTAGAATTGACATGCTAATCTATTGGCTAGACCTCCACCATCCATTCAGCTATTGAGTTGTAGCCACTATCTAAAGAGGCAATATTGTCTATCTGCTATTCATGTGTCCATAACTCATGTTCATGGTAATGGGCTAGTAATGGGCTAACCTTCTCATGATGGTGGACATAAATTTATGTATTGAGGGACATTTTATGATGCAACACCACCCCCCCAAATGTTCTGGCCCTTCAGGTGAATGAGCAACGCTTCGCTTGGGGAACATCTTTTGACCTCAGGGCTCGATTCTCCACAGTGTCAGGCGGTCAATTGCCGGCCTTTGTGTTTGTTGCTGGCTGCCGCGGACGATGTGGTCACTGGAGCCCGGAGGCCATTGTATATGGGGCAGATAAATAGTTGCCAGTGGGCTATCATGCTGTGCTGTGAACCCTGTCTGGTACCAGCATCTGGTGACCATACTGAAGGACAGTTGGTTGGTTGGATGGATGGTTTGTTGGTTACTTGGTTAGTTGGTTGCAGTGGGAGAACTAGGCCCATAGCGCTAGTGTAGCGCTAGCCTGGCACAGGTACGCCCTTAGAGGGTTCCAAGGGGCTCTTGGGATGTCGCCATGGGCTCCAGGGAGGATTCTTTTTGAGGTCCATGGTTAATCCTACTTGGAAAGGGTTCTCTATGTAACCCGAAAATGCCTGTGACTGGAACCATAAGGGTTGTAGATATTCTCTACTGGTGTCAACTGATGAACTGTTTTGGGTTGTAGACAGCACCCGTCTCCGAGTGTATGTTAGTTTCCCTTAGGTAAGCAGCACCATCAGATAACTCATAATGGTGTTCCATGCAGTCGTGGCAGTAAATTAGCTTGGTAGATAATAATCATGACTCTAAATTTAAAATACAGGACTCTTCCTGTTGACTGCTACTAACAGCCCATGGAGGATGTTTTTTTAATTCCTAACATGTTGTAGACAATCCCAGCCCCTCCTCAAGCAAAGCGGTGTTAGCAGGAAGTCTGGTGAACTTCGTTCTGATTTGAGCCCTGAATTGGTCTCCCTCTCTGAGGTAGAGCACCATTTGAGACAGTGAGACTAGGACCAGATGGCTTCAGATTCTCTATATATTTTATTACTCACTTAAACCCTCGGAGCTCAGATCAAGAGTGGAGTGCTAAAACAGTGAATGAGGATCGACTTTGAATTCCGACTCAGCAAATTGGCAGAGTTGAGCCAACCGAATCTGTGCCTTATTATTGAGCTTCTACATTGACCTAATTGCACGGTCTCTGTCCTCTCCTCTCGTGGCGAGACTCCCGATGGGGAAAGAGAAGCTTCAGTAGCATTCTTTCGAAGTGTCAGGATACATTTCTTCTAAATGAGCCTTTATGTGTGAAAGCTCTGGCAAGATGTACTCAGAAATTGCTTTGACCGTGAAAGCTGCCGAGTTTTTGGAAGAATGGCAGTATTGTTCATGCAGTGCTCCTACAAAATGTCAACTGTATTAGTTCTGTCAGGCCCTTTACGAAGGCAGTTGTGGTCTTCCTGGATGTGTTTTCACTGTGTTTCACTAAACAACAATGTATAAAATATTAATTGCACTGCATTGTGTGTACGTCCCTTATTAGTGTCAAGTATTAGAACATGTTTGAAATATATTTTATGTTCTAATAAATCTTCTAAACCATTCATAGAAATACACAACTAATTCAAAGTATTCCATGTAATGGATGCCTTTTGCATCAATACAATCCCATGCGCAGCAAAAGCAATGGCCAATAATTTGCCAGTCATTTCTCTTGCCAGGGGACAATGCAGAATGCTCTTGTGCTCTCTACATTATAGGATTCTACTGAATGGCTGAATAGCTCTTGTGAAGCTTTCAGTGTAGAGGTCATCTGATGGGAAAACCATTGTAAACTTCATAGAGTGAACTGTTTTACCTGAGTCCCTCTAGAAGGTTGATATAATGGCCCTGTGGTATCGCAGTGGCAAGATAAAGAGTAGCTGAACACACGTAATATGTAGAGAGTCACGTTTGTTTTTTTAGGAGCAAAAGCTGGCCTAACCAAAGGAAGTTCCACTCTCACCCAGAACATTTTCCCACAGTAGCCAAACTATCACTCGCTAATCCCCCAGATCAAAGGTCGAAAGATGTGAAGATCATCTCCAAAAACAGAAAATGTTTCAGGTTTTAAATCTCTTGAGGGACTGCAGGGAAGATACTGACATCACTGTACAAAAATTGCACATGCTTGTTTTCTATCCGACCGACCGTTGACTTATCCCCCTATTTTGGCTCTGGGATCGTCTTCAGGGGTTAGCGCCCTGGGTTAGAGCTAGCTATCCTAGGCATCCGTCACATCCCAAGACAAGAGAGTATTCATATGTGCTGATGTCACCCACGTCTGGGTTTTAATGAGAACCAGCAGGGAGTTAGGATTCCTCTTAGAGTCACTTGCATCTGGAAGGAATAATACCAAGATGGCAGCTAAAAACAGAGGCCCATGTGAGATGAAGACAAAAAACAAACGTATTGCTAATAATGCCATAATCAGGCAGTGCATATTTAAAGTTCACACGTGACGGCCTCTTTTATGTGACGGTCAACATTTCTAACAACCACTTAGGTTGTAAATAAGAAAGGGTTTGGAGAGAGAAGTGAAAATAATACAACATTCTGGGCTTTGTAAATGACAGTAATCCCTTAGTCCATCTTTCCGTTTTAACACAACTCTTACTGACTTCTGAATATTTGTTTTGTGGAACACCGTTTGAGAATAACAACAGCAGACGTACAGTGAGGAGAACAAGTATTTGATACACTGCTGATTTTGCAGGTTTTCCTATGATAAAAATTACAGACCTCTACATGCTTTGTAAGTAGGAAAATTTGCAGTGTATCAAATACTTGTTGTACAGTGCATCAAATACTTCAACTGTAAGAGACGGAATCTAAAACAAAAATCCAGATAATCAAATTTTTAAGTTATTAATTAGCATTTTATTGCATGACATATGTATTTGATACATCAGAAAAGCAGAACTTAATATTTGGTACAGAAACCTTTGTTTGCATTTACAGAGATCAGATGTTTTCTGTAGTTCTTGACCAGGTTTAGACAAAAAAGCTCTATTTTTGTCTCATCAGACCACATGACCTTCTCCCATTCCTCCTCTGGATCATCCAGATGGTCATTGGCAAACTTCAGACGGTCGCTGGCTTGAGCAGGGGGACCTTGCGTGTGCTGCAGGATTTTAATCCATGATGCCGTTTTTTGTTACTAATGGTTTTCTTTGAGACTGTGGTCCCAGCTCTCTTCAGGTCATTGACCAGGTCCTGCCGTGTAGTTCTGGACTGATCCCTCACCCTCCTCATGATCATTGATGCCCCACGAGGTGAGATCTTGCATGGAGCCCCAGACCGAGGTTGATTGACCGTCGTCTTGAACTTCTTCCATTTTCTAATATTGCGCCAACAGTTGTTGCCTTCTCACCAAGCTGCTTGCCTATTGTCCTGCAGCCCATCCCAGCCTCGTGGAGGTCTACAATTCTATCCCTGATGTCCTTACACAGCTCTCTGGTCTTGGCCATTGTGGAGAGGTTGGAGTCTGTTTGATTGAGTGTGTGGACAGGTGTCTTTTCTACAGGTAACAAGTTCAAACAGGTGCAGTTAATACAGGTAATGAGTGGAGCACCTAACAGGTCTGTGAGAGCCGGAATTCTTACTGGTTGGTAGGTGATCAAATACTTATGTCATGCAATAAAATGCTAATGAATTACTCAAAAATCATACAATGTGATTTTCTGGATTTTTGTTTTAGATTCCGTCTCTACGTGCTTTGTAAGTAGGAAAACCTGCAAAATCAGCAGTGTATCAGATACTTGTTCTCCACACTGTATATAGTCCGTCCTTTATTGGCGGGGTAAGTAATGTGCTCTACTTTTCATTGCTGCACGGATATCGAGTCTGTATTTCCCTTAATCCCGCTAAACCACTTGACTGGGTACCACTGTGTGCTCAACAGCCTGTGTGCCCAGAAACATATAAGAAACACATGAAGTGGAGGCCATTACCAGAGGGAGAGAGAGAGAGAGAGAGAGTGAGAGAGAGAGAGGGAGAGACATGATGTCGTTTATTCTTCATCTTAATGAAATGAAGATCGGAACACAGGCACCAAAGAGATAGAATTTGTTTGACTGGGTGACCATTGCCATTAAAGTTCATTAATACCATTTGGGTTTGTGGGCGAATGTCTGTATGTTGACTTTCTTTTAGACTTGAACTGGACATTACTAGTCCAATGCTCTAGGAATGGCTTAATGTTTTTGATCGACCTTTAACGCCCCCTCCTGAAATACACTCGTTGACAGGAAATACAGGGTCATCACCCTCCATGGTGTTTCTGCCTGAAAGCAATGTATTTCCCGGAGCACACACCAAATTCATTTTAAAAAGTCCGAAAAAGAGGTCAAAGGCTCACGACGACAGTCACATACAACCACACATCCTGCGGTTCCCAAACAGGAAACACATATTTTCCCTATCTGTTGTCCGTCACTCTCACCCAGAAATTGGGATGACCGTCTGCGGCAGCCAGGGGAGGACGTGGGGATGATGGGGGAGGATGACGGGGTGGGAGGATGACGGGGTGGGACCCTTCTCGTTGTCACATTACCGCTTCGGTCAGGCTCCTGCGTTCCCGACCCTCGCTGCCAGGGAGGAATCTCCCTGGCATTCCCCACCATTCCGGTGGGAGAGGAGACTTCGAACTCGGGGGGGGGGGCGGATCCTAACCTTCCGTAACCCTTCCGACTGTGGCCTTCCCCAGGAATGTGTGGCCCGCCTGGATGCCTTGACATCTGTCTCCCACATGGGCCCCCCCCTCGCTGTGGTGCACTACCATCCGTCACCCGGTCCACGGCCGCAGGGAGCTACGTGGGGAGTTGGGTGCCGCTTGGGAGTCGTGCGGCACGATCAATAAATCAGCCAGCAGGTTAAACAGAGAGGAAGACAGCAGAAACCTGAAGCCATGGATCCCACTAGGCCTGTCGGAGAGGCGAGAAATACTGCATATGGAGAAAAATCTAGATCTCAAAAAACATCATCTCAGGGGGGTGGGGAGTTTGAGTTGTTGACGAGACGAGGTGATATTTCACCGCCTTCATTTGTTTTGCTGCAAGTGTGTTCCCTAACCGGGCCTCTCTCGCTGCCGCCATAACTAAAGTAGTGAGGACTTTTTTCTGCTCTGGCTTGGGTTTCATTGTGTTTTACGGGTGTCTGGCTAGGTGAGGGGTAATAAAAGACTTCTCTTTAACTTCATGTGACTGGGAAGGAATTTTTTTGCTTTTTGGTTCGCGGGTCGTGAATACCTTGCAGAGACGTAACGCTCTGAGATTACAGTAGTCCGCGCGGCCAAGGCCCTTCTAGAGCTTTCCGCATCATTTAGCGGCCGGTACAGTGAGCTGGAGCCAAACCACAAACCCCTCGTTGACGAGTTGTGAATTCAGCCACGAGCCAGTGACGCAAATGATAGACGGAGTGAATGATAGACGGAGTGAATGATAGACGGAGTGAATGATAGACGGAGTGAATGCGGATTTCCTACATTGAGGCAAGGGGAAAAACTTGGAGGTGTTTTTCCTCTTGTGTCGAATGTGCCTGATACGTCCAATTTCCCATGATGCACGGGGCTAGCTCTGCCGCCGGATGGCTGACGCTCGTGGTAATAGGTTGGCCAAGGCACGGCTAGGATGAGTGTGGCGCGGGCCAGTCAACGTTCGCACAAACAGAAGCTGAGAGTCCCCCCGGTGAATCAACATCTGGTTTGCATTAGCATTTTCTTTCCCTCCTCCTCAGTCACCTCCTAAAGGGGTTTCTCTCCTCATCCTGACCCTAAACCTAACCTTCCTCCTCAGTCACCTCCTAAAGGGGTTTCTCTCCTCATCCTAAACCTAACCTTCCTCCTCAGTCACCTCCTAAAGGGGTTTCTCTCCTCATCCTAACCCTAAACCTAACCTTCCTCAGTAACCTCCTAAAGGGGTTTCTCTCCTCATCCTAACCCTAAACCTAACCTTCCTCAGTAACCTCCTAAAGGGGGTTCTCTCCTCATCCTAACCCTAAACCTTACCCTCCTCCTTAGTCACCTTCTAAAGGGTTTCTCTTCTCACCCGCTGACTGCAAAGCTGTTTATCTTTACTGTTTCCTTCTCTCTCTTGCTTTCTCCGTATCCTCCCCCCTCTGCCCTTTCTCTTTCTCCCCCCTCTGCCCCTCCTTTTCTCCCCCCTCTCCCTCTCTCTTTGTCTGTCTGTCGCTTGTGTCTTAGACTGCATTATTTCCGCGTTACTAGATCAGATGGCTCCTATTTAATTCCTGTCACTGCCCCTCCTGTTTTAAACACACCCGGATAGAAAATGTGTCCCCAGACAGTCATAACAAATGGCAACCACCGACCACAGCCCACCACCGACCACAGCCCCCCACCGACCACAGCCCCCC
>JACXGK010003450.1:0-29928 GCA_016801125.1 Novumbra hubbsi | reverse complement strand
CACCTCCATGGTCTACCGTGGCATGGGGTCATGTGATGTTATGTCACAGAATCTCAAGACAATTGATGTGGGCATTGATATAATTGGCTGATGCTTGAGAAGCTCCAAGCCCCGTCTCCAGCCCGGAGTCCTGTGCGTATATTTAATTTAGAATACCAGTTCACAGTCACAGCTACATTGTGATTAGAATTCGCTCTACACATCTGCTCTGAGTGGCTTAATGAAGCCTTAATGAAGGGGCTTCCATGCAACATTCAGCCAAGGGACTCTTGGCCCCTCCATATGGATGGCACGTCACGCTGTACTGTAGCCTCAGCTCATTGTAAACATGTGACAAACACCACAACAACAAAATGCACTCTGCAATCTCTCTGACACATATTTTGACTGCGACACTGTACACTGACTAAGAGTGGGAGAGGTTCCCCTATACTAAATGACAACACAAAACCATGGAGTGGCCTTCTGTCAGGCTATGATAATGTGATTGGAAGACATTTTGTGTGGGACATATATGACCTTTAGAAAACACTGAGGTGAAATAGTATTTGAGTGGAAGCCAACATTATTCCATATGAAACACTGAGGTGGACAACTCCATGTGGCGACGGGCCACGATTGTTAATAACCTCACAAGTCATTGTCACATTCTTATCCTAATACACATGTAGAATTTCGGTAGAAGTTTGTATTTGCTTGAGGCTTATGTGCAGAGCCGCAAATTAGAGTGTAGCCAAAGAACATATTAACATATGTCATCCCCTAGGCCGCAGGTTTGTGCTATTCATTTAAAAACGTTCCCTTCGATTTACAACCAACAATATAATTGTCTTGTTTACATGCCTTTGACAATGTAAATACACTTTAAATACAGCTTTGTTCACCTCTTAGGTAGAAAGGCACCGTTTAGGGCCGGTGGTAGATGTGGTTTGGCTTTGGGATCATGCCGTCTGAGCGTTTAGCATGAAAAATATCCCGTAATACCCCTTCTACGAGTAATATGTTGGACAGCACCAACCTCCACTAATTCTTAATTACCTGTTAGAAATGCCTATGGGACGTGTGAGAATTAAATATGAAAAATATTTGCAGAAATGTCTTTCTGCTGTAATAAATGTAATAAAAACATTTCTGCTGTTGCAAAAGCCTAAAATAGGTTGTTAGGAATGGTAGACTTTTTTATTACCAGCTCTGGTTATTAAAGGAAAGAGAACAGCTGGTGTTTCTAACACCCTGAAGTCCTACATAGAAGAGCTGATACAGACTCAACTAGGACTGAAACAGAAAGCTGGCCTTTTAACACAAATATATAAAGGCATGTGCTACGCAATAAGAAATGCTAGTAACTTAGACAAAGTTCAAGATGTGTAGGTTTGCTTTTCCTTTGTTTGTTTTTCTTTCTACTGTACGCCACACACTGAAGAATTGTCTTTAAATGGCTACTACAACTGTTGTCACACAGGACCACAAACTACAGCCGATTAGTCATGAGCCAGAGTTATAGGT
Organism: Novumbra hubbsi; assembly: GCA_016801125.1. Classification (NCBI taxonomy): domain Eukaryota; kingdom Metazoa; phylum Chordata; class Actinopteri; order Esociformes; family Umbridae; genus Novumbra; species Novumbra hubbsi. The sequence continues at coordinate 28,422 of JACXGK010003450.1, read as the reverse complement.
ATCCGGGGTAAATGAATGCAAGCCGCGGTATATAAGACCACAGTATCGGGCAGGCACGTGGGAAGATATCACAGTGACAGCTGAGGATGCAATGGAGGCTGTCATGAGGATATGGTGAAAACAGAGAGGTTGACAGAGTGGAGCCTGTGAATAGAGCACCAAGCATATTTTCATTCAAGTTCATTCAAAACACTTTTGGGCCTTTATAACACTTCCCTGGCATTTCTTCATCAACCCAGACATTTTGTAGGTCAGATATATGAGTATTTAGATGTAGCCTTGTGAAGTCAACCCCAACCTATCCCATAGAAACCCCATTCAACTTCTAAATGCACTACCGCAATAGTCATTGCAATGCTATTTAAATATTGAAGTTATATGCCCGGGCTTACATTAATCAATATTTTTTATTATTATTACAGGTAATCCAGGCAAAATAATCTGTTGTTCCCTTTAAAGGTATGAAGGAACATGAAGCACTGTACCACCATTTATTCAATTAAATAAACTTTCTAGACTTAAAATGTAAAGGGTGTATATAATGTGCTGTATATTTGAAACATGTATTTGCTGTAGCTGCCAGTAATGGTCAAACAAGTCAGAAGACAGTTATGCATGTGATATGAAGACGGACAAGGTCCAATTGTTCAGTAAGTTCAACATTATCTAAAGGTATTCATGTATAATAAAACATCTGACTTTACAGTAAGTATAGTGTAATGTGATATAGAGTCTTTCTGAACGCTAAAACGTATAGGTTTCATTATCAAATTACTTCTGGACCATGTCAAATTCATCACAAAAATAGTTTATCAACAATCTGCTGATATACTATCTTTATATTACAATGCACAACTTACTATAATGTGTGAAAAGTACACAGCTCCAAGAAAATAAGGGATCACTGAAATCACACATCAGGTCTTGATTAAGGAAATTACATCTCTTGAAAAAGTAAGAGACCATTGCAGCTTTTTCTTTCCTTTCCAAAAATGTACACCAACCAATTGAGGGTTTGATTCCAAATGAAATTAAACAATTGAAATCACAGGTGGTCACAACTTTTGAGGAATTCATCACGGCAACTCATGATGTGACTCAGCAGTGTGTTTGACCCCCACGTGCCAGTACACACTCCCGACGACGTCTGGGCTTGCTTCTGGTGAGACGGCGGATGGTGCCCTGGGGGATCTCCTCCCAGACCTGGATCAGGGGATCAGTCAGCTCCTGGGCAGTCCGTGGGGTTACCTAGTGCTGTTGCACGCACCGATACCGAACGTCCCAGAGGTTCTTGGTTGGATTTAGGTCTGCATCATCCAGGAATTGCCTACACAATCTGGCCACATGAGGCTGTGTATTTTCTTGCACCAAGAGGAACCCAGGACCCACTGCACCAGTGTAGGGTCTGAGGATGGGACCTAAAAAAGGTCAGAGTACCGTTGGTTAGCATGTGGCGGTCTATTCGACCCTCCAAGGATGTGCCTCCCCTGACCATCACTGACCCCTGCCAAACCGGTCATGCTGGCTGATGTCACAGGCACCACGACATCTCCAGGCTCTTTCACGTCTGTCACATGTGCTCAGCCTGAACCTGCTCTCATCTGTGAAGAGAACGAGGCGCCAATGCAAAACTTGTCTGTGGCCACTACTATGGAAGATTTCCTATGTCTATAGGAATTAATTTACTATATTTTAGGCAGGTAAGAAAGAAAACTACTCTTGCACAATGAACAGTTTAATAAAGATCTGCTTACAAGGAGAGCCGAGTTCCCTACCACCAAAGTTACATGAAAGTTCCTCTAACTTTTTTATAGTTACATACAATACTTATACAGATTGGTTGGAGACAAGATATATGCATATTCATCCTATGCAAATAACACGTCATCCTGTCCTAAATGGCAAATTGCCAAATGGCCACATTCCTATAGATCTAAGAACAATACAGTAATAGCAAAAACAGATGGTAAAAGTGTCACAGGACTCCACATGCAGATAGCAGTTGTCTTGATGTTGCCTGTCCAGTGCACATGTTGTTACTTTCATTTGCACCAAAAGAGGTGGCATTGATTCACAATTGCTTACGCTTCCTAACTGGACAGATTGATATCCCTGAAGTGAAATGATTTTTTTGAGCAGTGTATTTAAGTTAATGAAACGGTTTTCTGTAGGCTAATAAAGATTTTCAGATGGGTTAATTAATGGACCTGGTTACTGCTGGCTGTCAAAAGTACTTAGACGGGTTAATGGAACCGCAAAGCTTGCATATGTGTGTCTGTCTGTTGGTCTGTGTGCTAAAAATCAGGGCTCAATTAAAGCCAGTTTTAATGGTGCCAAGATTTTGTGGCTGTTCTTTCAGCGGGGGTGTGGGGGAATGTTTCAAAGAGCTCACTGGGTCCAGCACCACATGATATGCATCGTTATAATGTTGTGTTTCTGTACAAAGGAACATTTAAATTGATTCAAGAAGAAAGACACAGTTTCTTTATTTTCGGGACTATTATCAAGTTTGGGTGTGTTTTGGAGCAATGTCACTTTTGAGATTGGTGTATATGCCACAAAGTTATGCTACATAAGAATTATTGAAAATATAACTATTTGAATAACTCTTTTTAAAGACATACTGTACAAGAGGTTTTGTAAAACATTGATACAAATTCTAAAGTATTTATGTATTGAAAAGCTGAACATCATTAATAGGTGGACAATTACTTTTTGTTGTTTTGGCTTCAATACCTCTATTTTAATCGATGCACATGTGATATTGTGAAATATACACATGGTAAGCAAAGAAAAATCCCTTAGAAGTTTACTGCTGAGGGATCTTCATGAGGTTGATCCAGTCTGTGTCTTATTGATGTCCATGTTCTCTCTCTGGCACAGGGCTCAAATGTTTATTGATCCAATATCTAGGTTGGTCCCCTTTAGGTCATAGTAATGTACACTATTGTCATCGTTTGACCTGAAACCCATGACTCAGTTCCAAGGGCTCAATATTCATTTTCAGAAGCTTCTTTGTTAAACATTACATTTCACCCAATTTTAAGTCACCATGACCCACGACACTGTTCTTTTTGTTGGAGAGGAGCCGTAAAAATGAATTACAATGCTAATGCTAGTATAAAGCCAACATTAAACTGTCATTCCTTTTTCTCTTTTATATAGTGCCAAATCATTCTCTTTTTTTACTCTGCACCTCAAATGCAATCTTCTTTTCTATCCTATAAAATTTGACATTATAATTCAAGAACAATACTATTAGCTTTTGAATTTAAGTGATTAATATACTCATCCTGGCCCAAAAGCCTTTAATCAGCAATGTGCTCAACATGGGATAAACGTGTACAGTTCTATTAATCTAGGTTAAACCAAACTAAACTCTCACATGGTTGGTCAGAAGCTCGATTCAATTATGGTATATGTGTTACGAGATGACATCAGACCCGAAAAAAAGGGGTAGACCTTTTCTCTCAAAATTAGCAGCAAGTCTGTGGGCCAAATCTTTCCTCCCTTATGACATTTGAAAGATGCCTAAACCTGCTAATTCTGGATTTTTCCAAGGCACTGAAACTAATGCTGCTCGCTATCTCTTACGAACCAATGTTTCTGTCAGATCTTATGTAGTCCTTCTATGAAGGATTACAGTTCTATAAGACACATCATGAAGACTGATACAGTTCAAGTGTCAGACTAAGACAATTATAGTTCTGTGCTTGTGTCTATCACCTTTGGAATCCTTGCACTAACTTAACATAAATGCACTTACTGTCACTCTGGATAGGAACATCTGCTAAATGAAAAACATTTATGAGACCTTTGCCCAGCTTTCAGATTTTTATTTCGTTAATCTGGGATTGACAGCAAGATCCACAACTACAGTCTGATGCCTGAATGCTTTACCCAAACATATATAGGCCTCTGTAACATCAAATGTCAAAATTCCCATAACATTGTCATAAAAAGGACAAACAAAAAATTATCTTGTTAAATGGATAAACCACCATCATTTAAAAACACAGTCATTTAAAAACATAAAATGAGCAGTCAGATAGAATTATTAACAAAACTCAGATGGGATTGGTGTGGAAACAAATGTACTATGGTTCAGTCAGGTCTGCAGAGGATTGAGGCATTACGTGCCTGACACACTAAACTATTCTATTCAGCGCAGAAATGTTTTTGGACTGTTTTGTTTGTTTTATTCAGGTAAAACACAATCATCACAGTGTAACACCAAATCAATTCAAGTTCAAGGATATCAATATGTTCAGTTAGGAAGCATAAGCAATTATGAATAAAGGTCACCTGTTTTGGTGCAAATGAAAGTTACAACAGCAAGACAACATGAAAAAAGAATGGTGTTGCAGGTGGTGGCCACAGACCATTACGTTTTCCTAATCATTCCTGACTGATTCTTTTTCAGTTTGGCTACTGTCCTTTTCACTACTGGTAACATGAAGTGGTACCTGCAGCCCATTCAGGTTTCACAAGCAGTCCAGGTCCTCTAGGATGGCACGTCCATACATGCCATTGCAAGAAGTTTTGAGGTGTCTCCCAGTACAGGTTCAAGAGCAGGGGAGCCTAATCTTTTTCCTACAAAAGGCCAATAACGATACTTGACTGAGGGCTGTGGGCCCGAAAGTAATGTAGCATTATAATAAACTGTATTATATTATATGGTGTGGGGGGACAAATCAAAGGTCACTAGTTTGTGCGCTATCAGAGCCCTACCAGAGCACTGCCAGAGCACTACCAAGGCACTGCCAGAGCACTACTAGAGCACTGCCAGAGCCCTACCAAGGCACTGCCAGAGCCCCACCAGAGCACTGCCAGAGCCCTACCAGAGCACTGCCAGAGCCCTACAAGAGCACTACCAGAGCCCTACCAGAGCACTGCCAGAGCCCTACCAGAGCACTGCCAGAGCCCTACAAGAGCACTGCCAGAGCCCTACCAAGGCACTGCCAGAGGCCTACCAAGGCACTGCCAGAGCCCTACCAAGGCACTGCCAGAGCCCTACCAGAGCACTACCAGAGCCCTACCAGAACACTGCCAGAACCCTACAACAGCACTGCCAGAGCCCTACCAGAGCACTGCCAGAGCCCTACAAGAGCACTGCCAGAGCCCTACCAGAGCACTGGCAGAGCCCTACCAAGGCAATGCCAGAGCCCTACCAGAGCACTGCCAGAGCCATACCAGAGCACTGCCAGAGCCCTACCACAGCACTGCCAGAACCCTACAAGAGCACTGCCAGAACCCTACAAGAGCACTGCCAGAGCCCTACCAAGGCTCAATCTTTCTGACCAGACTGACCAGACTCCTGTTCTGACAGCCCGGTACTGTGCAGCTCAATTGGCTTTCACCAGAGAACACCAGAATTGGCTGGTCTGCCATTGGTGCACCATTCTCTTCACAAATGTGACTGACTTGAAAGAGACCGGAGAAAGTTGTTGAAAGTTAATGCTGCCTGCAACCTCATTCAGCATGAACGGTTGGCGGTGGATCTGTGATGGTCTAGGCATATCCTTGGAGGGCTGCACAGACCTCCACTGGTTAGGATCATTGTCAGACCTTATGCTGGTGCAGTGCGCACTGGGATTCTGTTGGTGCAAGACACTGCCCGGCCTCATGTGACCGGAGTGTTGTAGGCAGTTCCTGGATGACAAAGTAATTGATGCCGTTGACTGGCCTTCACGATCCCCAGACCTGAATCCAGCTGAGAAATCTGGGACGTTATGTATCGGTGCATTAGACTGTACAGGAGTTCACTCATACTCTGATCCTGGTTTGGGAGTTGATCCCCCAAAACACCATCCACCGTCTAATCAAGAGCATGCCCAGACTTCGAGGCATGTGGGGGCCATACACTCTACTCAGTCACATTATGACTTGCCATAATATAATTTGCAAAAGTTGGAACAGCCTGTGATTTCACTTGTTTACTTTGATATTCAGCGTGAGTTCCAATCCAGCCCTCAATCGGTTTGTAGTTTTGGCTTCCATTGACCGTTGCATCGCCATTTTGTTCTCAACTAATTGCACATTGTACCTTTAATACATTTCGTTCATCCAGACCCGATGTGTGATTTAAATGCTCCCCTAATCTTTTTGAGTAGTGTGTTTTCATGCCAATGTTGAGTACAGGAGATTGAGGCTGAACTAGTTGTAACTATCTTAGAAAGGGCTCGTTTCTACTGCCACTATGCAGCAGAGGGGTTAGTAAAAAGATTTTTAACCGTAAAAAATGTAGTTACCTTGAATGTGGTTTCAGAATATTGAAGCACTGGAATTTATTCAACATAAGGACACTCACATAAGTAGCAAGATCATGCACTTATTATTAGATGTTACTGTGACAGAATGTCAGCTGCAACCCTGTTTACATTTCCACCTATTTGGATATGCGTGAATAAAAAACTGAATTGCAGAAATTAAAAGTAAAAGAAAAAAAAGGTTCAACAAATAGTAGAATAATGCTTGCAAGATTCCTGAACCTTATTTATGCAGCAGAGTTAATGTGCAGATTAAATTCATACTGCATTGATTTATTAGTGCCTGGATGCTGAAAGCGGGAGGGGGAATCAGAAGTCTAGTGGAAGGCAATCTCTGACATAATTATCCTGGTGGGAAGTCACATCGTCCTCACTATGGTAAACCGGCTACCCACATCAGAGAAATCCCGAGCCGACCCACACAGAAACACGATAATGGCCTTCAACAAGGGGGACACATGCTCGTTATGTTTACGTCAGAATCCAACATGTGGTTGAGTAATGGTCATACTTGTCATGGTTCTTCATGTGATTACGGTTTATTTGGATGGTTTTTGTTCAGTTATTTTGCCAGCACTTCCATTTATTCGTTTTATTTTGTAGTTACGCTACCAGGTAAGTTGGTTTAGAACCAATTTAAATGTTTTTTGACAACCTGGACATTGGACATAAAACTGCCAGTTGGGACCCACAACCAGAAGGTCTAACATCCAACTAAAAACAAAGGTCCTGACATCAAATCAAAACCAAATATTGAGCATCTGATTAGAACCAAAGGTCTAACAACTTACGAAAACTAAAGTAATTTAGTTTGTTTCTGATGTTGTAACTGCTAGGCTATCTTCCAATCCCATAACAACGCTTAGGACAGAGTAACCTCAAACTTCTCTGTCATATCAAATGAGCTGACGATTTAAACCTCAATCTGCCCTCTTTGTCAAGGCACTGTAATTATATAACAATTACGGGCCTGAGCATGTAATGGTGTGCATGTTTGTTACAATTCGGTCGGAATAATGACACCAAGCAGCCCACTGGAGGTCATTTTGTAGGGCTCTGGCAGTGCACCTCCTGTTCCTAATAAAACAAAGGAGCAGATACAGGTCCTGCTGCTGGGTTGATGCCTTTTTATTGTCCTGTCTTGCTCTCCTCTTGTAACGGCTCCTGGTATCTCCTGTACTGGCAGACATGGCAAACCTTCCTGCGACTGCATGTATGTATGTGCCATCCTGAAAGAGCTGGACTACCTGGGCAACCGGAATGGGCTGCATGTAATGCCTCATGCTACCAGTAGTGACAAGGACACTAGCACAACACAAAACTAGGGAAGAATCATTCAAGAATGACAAGGAGTGAGCAATTGTCTGCGGCCACCACCTGCAAAACCATTCCATTTGGGGGGTTTTCTAGCTGTTGCTTCTCACTTTCATTTGCACCAAGAAACTGATTCACAATCGCTTATGATTCTTAACTCGACAGACTGATATCCCTGAAGTTTAATTGACTTGGTGTAATACTGTGGTAATTACATGTTCCCATAATTTTTTTTAAGCACTGTACATTAAATTCATTTATGGATATATCCCTATCTAAAACTGATTTACTGAGCCGTTGCTCAGATAAAATCAGCGTCGGTAGTACTTGACCAGATACGCATCATATCCTTTTTTTCAATTAAATTGCATACATTCAAGATACTAGGGCTCGGCTGTCATGCTCTCACTCCTTGTTCTACCTGCCTGGTGACTAACCTCTAGTTAATTGCACACGCTTTGTGTTAAAACGAAAGATGAAAGAATTCCAATATGCCTCAATCTAAACCAAACACAGTGCAGATGCAAATGTTTGAGCACAGAAATTAGTTTCTACTATCTGTCAGCATCAGGATGCCCAATTGCGAGCCTTCGTAGCAATGTTTATTGATTCTAGCAATGATGTTGAATGTTGATTGTGCATAGAGCTGATGCTAATGAGTGTGTGTCTATGTTTTCATCTTGTCTGTTATGTCAATGTGACTAGCTATAATTCAAGTAATTCTCAGTTGAAGCCGGTCACCACTATAGTCACTCATGCGGCACGCAATGAGTAAGATATAATTGCAACAGTACTGACATTGATCATGTTTAGTAGTGTTGGTTGGACATCTGATCTGAGTGAGATTGTATGTTATGTGTTTGCATTAAAGGGGTATTTTTGCATTGTAGTATCTGTGATAAGAGTGGAATGATAGTGTTTCACAACATTCACAAACTAGCAATTATGTTGAGTGCACACGAGAGCACATCCTATAATGTTAAAAATATATTGGACAAATAGAAAAGCAAAACCCTCCTTCTCTTCCACTGATAATAGTAAAACACCTGATTGTCTCTCCTCAAACTAACAATTGCTTACTATCAAAAGTTTTGTTTATTTGAGAAAACAAACGTGAAATGCATGTAATGATTCAGGGAAAAAAAGTTTTGTAAGATAGCGAGTTTGCTAAAAGGATAGAGTTGCTCTCTTTCAGCTAACATACACAAGGTGCAAGCAAATTATAAAATATATCCTTAAAATTTCCATTGGGTTATTCCATGGAAGTGGGATTTTTGTAACAGGACCTATAAACATATAAATATTAACATTATTAATTGATCAAAATTATATTGTCTTTTTCCTGCAAGCTCCTTGTCAACAAAAACCTATGATCAGGTGTTTCTATTGGTTTATTCAAATCAGGTTGGCAGACTTTCACTGTTACATACATTCTTCTTTGTCAGGCTTGCAGTGTCTGTTCCTTGTGCTACGTTACAGTTTCAAGTCCTTCAAATCTGTGTTGAAAGTATTTTAACATAACTGAGGAATGAAATACCTAATTAAGTATTTCACAACATAATACCCAATTAGGACAGTTAGGAGTTTCTTGTCTAATCAGTTTTTCAGTTACCACAAATGAAGATGGTTTTCAAAAGCTAAGCTCAACTGATGCCTATGGTTTAATCAGTGATTGATGGAGCTGACTGGATAGTTCACATCTCATATTGTTGTCTGGCAATATGGAGCAGATACCCTATTAATAAACCTGAGTGATTAATTGCAAAACCTCCCTCCAGCCTTCCCTTCCTTGTCATATGTTGAAATTGTGCTTTTCTAATTAGAAAAGCCTGATGGAGTGTCCGTTCTCCCAGGGTCAAAACCAAGGTTTCATATTCTGCTTTTGTGTCAGCAAAATGGGATATTAAATTTGAGTTAAAAATGCAGTAAACTCAGAAATAACCCTAACCACTGTGATCATGCATATAACATCATTCTTTCTAACATACTTAATTTTATTTGTAACTTTATCAAGCTAAAATTGAGTCAAGTCAGTGTTTCAACAACCTAACAAATGTACAGTCCATAAAATAGTATTTCTATCATTGGATACATATACTTTTAAATCATGATTTTAATAATACATATTTATAAAATATTTGTAATAGAAGTTAATAAAATCCTCTCATTTAAATATAGCTTTCTGTGTATACCATAAACTACTTATGCAACTATAAAACCCGAGAATATTTGCTAATCTAAGATTTTGCATTCGTGATTTATGAGAAAATACAATATACTAAAAACAAATGCCAGCAAAGTTTGTTAACATGCTTAAAAGGATGTGAAATGCTTGATTGTTGCAACCTAATACTAACAACAATTACTATAATTACTATACCATAGGTTTATTTATTTATTTATTATTTGTTCAAACATGAAATTATTACAGAAAATATAGATTAAGTAGAACCCTGTTTCCACAAGGTTTTGACCGCTGTATAAAATGTATGAAAGAAAAACAGAATGCAATGTGCAAATCATTTAAATCCTTTACTCAATAGAAACCTACAAAGCCAATATTCCAAATGTTTAAACTGAGACATTTTATTGTTCCTTGAAAAATGGATGCCCATTTGGAATTTGATGCCAGTAATATATTTAAGAAAAGCTGGGACAGAGGCCACAAAAGACTGGAAATGTTTTGTATTGCAAAAAAAAAGCACATGTTGGAACATCTCACAACTAATTGGGTTAATGTCATTAAAAGATTCAAGATCAACTTGGTAAGCAGAATTTCAACTAAATATGAATCCAGGTCAAACCATCCCTTCAACGTGACAACCAAACAGCTCTATTTTGGTCTCAAAGGTTCTTCCTTTACTTGGTCTCTGGTTCTATCACCTGACTTCTGGTAACCTCTAGCTGAGATTTAACGTGAGTTCTTTTCAGGATGGCTTTCTTTTTGCCCATGAAGAGCTTTTTTGTGAAGCATCCAGGCTATTGTTGTCTTTACTCATCGTTTGCGGATTTTCAACGTGTTGTGAATTTGTCTTATATCCTACCTCCGGGATTTCTGAGACCTACAACCTTTTCCAGATTTAATTGAAAAGTTCTTTGGTGTTCAGGATGTAGATTTTGTTTGGAAATATATTAACCAACTGTGGGACATCCCAGAGAACGATGTCTATAACCTGAAACCATATGAAACATCTAAATTGCCCACAGATACAGTATACTCTATTCAACTAATAACGGGATGACTCAAGACAGTGTTGCACCTGAGTTCATTCAGGTTTGTCAAAGCAAATACGAGCGAGCAGTATTCAATAGTATTCTGTTTTATATTTACCATTTATTTCGAAGAATTTGCAGATATATTTTGGACTTTTAGCTTTGTCTGTCTAGATCTGTAGCAAAAAAAATTCTAATTCAATCCACCTTTATTTCATGTTGTTCCACAATATAATGTGTACAAGTGAATTCTTTGGAGAGACACTGTATGAGTAGGGCTGGCAGCAGCGGTCTTCAACAGCCCATTTATGAGTTGCTCGCTAAACAATTTGGCTTGAAACGCAACATAATATCCGGTGGTGCTTTCCAAGCATGCTGCCTCTGTCTTAATGCCTTGCCACTTCAGCCCTATTTGTAAATGTGTTCCCACTCTTCCCTTTTGTAGTTTAAGATCAGTTTGTTTGTCTTGCTGACATTATCAGAGTGACTACTGATTTAAGAAATACTGTATATCTTGATGCAACTTCACAGTATTACTTACTGAAAGAAACTGATTCCTTTGTACCTTTGGGGATTTTGTAATGCATTTTGCTACAACACAAATGACCACAACGACTATGTCCAGAGGCTCAGGACTGATCCAAGATTGTGGGCCTACTTTGACATCAGACACCACAACAACACACACTTTTCGTTTCATACAAAGTATATCTAAAAGTCTCCTTTAGACCAATTTCTAAAGTAGGTAATTAATTAACGATATTATGTAAATACAGAAAGCTTACCAGAGCTAAAGATTAAGCCATTGCTTACTTTTTCTACAGAAAATATAATTAGCCTACATACTGTTTACCTGTGTAAAGTAATTATTGTTGCTACGATTTGATGCCAAGTGAGCGTGCCAGGATTTTAAGCTTTCCACCAGGGCTGTTTGGTGGAAATGTCCTGTTCTTGGAAGATGTTGCTGTTACACGCTTCCAAGAGATCCAATTTAAAATTAAAAGGAAAATAAAGATGGCAATGAAAAGGGTCGTAGAGGTGTGGGAATAGTGGCACAAATCCCAAGCACTGTTATTCAAATGATTTTATCTTTTTGCATTGACATGTGACAAGCAAGCATTTCAATTTAGCCTGCCATGTTGAGAACTAGGTTCTGGCTATGTAGCGAATATCTATTTTGCTGTGAGTCTGATGCCATTCTAGACCGGGGGCACACTGAAAACACTGATGGTGGTTTGTGAGTCGCAAGATGATCAGGATTACTGTCATGGTTGCCACAACCGTAGCCTTGTGGTCATCCCTGTGAGACATCAGTGGTTACCAGAAATAGATCAACAATAGAACAGTTGGTCATGTCCAACATATCCAACAAGCAGATTGTTGTTTTTCCTAGCACCAACATCATTTCCACGGGATCTTTAAGGCAGACTCTGACCTAAAAGGGTCCTAGATAACCAACCTGATTAACTGTTCCTCTCCTGCCGAACACATCTACATAATATCTACAGATAAAATGTCATTGAGATGGTTACACAATAGATGTTTTCAAATTATTAAAAAGCTCAGATTTCTTAAATTAACTATGATGCTTGTGTTCTTCATTTGCAGGCTAAACCACTGCTGTAGTGCGGCTGCAATTGTTAGAAAAACTGTCAAAGAATGATCTGTGCACAAAAGAATGCTAAGAGAAAGACTTCCAGTCACAACACACCCCATCACGGTGGCAATCATGCATGCGGGTGGTGATCTTGGATTCTACAAAACCTTTTTTTCTAAATATTTTCACTATTTTCAATCAAATATATATCTATACATTTAGGACCATCATAAAAAGCCCTCTTCATGTTATCTCGATGGGCATGTTTCTATTCCAGTAGCATCTCAAACATGATATGATAGATATTTCTTGTTTATATTGTAAATGCTTGATGGAAAAGATATAGAGGACATGTGTACGGTTCAATAGACCAAAAGCGTAAGCATATAGAAAAGAGTTACAGTATGAAAATCATCCATGTTTGCCAGCATGAATACCATCGTGCATCTCTTGTGGTTAAAAAGCCCCCTTGACTGCCTTTAGGTAAAATGTAACAATAGGACACCACCATCAACCACTACAGACAGGAGGTTCTCCTTGCTACAGACAGGTGGTTATACCCGCTATATACAGGTGGTTATACCCGCTACCGACAGGTGGTTATACCCGCTATAGACAGGTAGTTATACCCGCTATAGACAGGTGGTGATACCCGCTACCGACAGGTGGTTATACCCGCTATAGACAGGTGGTGATACCCGCTACCGACAGGTGGTTATACCCGCTATATACAGGTGGTTATACCCGCTATAGACAGGTGGTTATACCCGCTATAGACAGGTAGTTATACCCGCTATAGACAGGTGGTGATACCCGCTACCGACAGGTGGTTATACCCGCTATAGACAGGTGGTGATACCCGCTACCGACAGGTGGTTATACCCGCTATAGACAGGTAGTTATACCCGCTATAGACAGGTGGTTATACCCGCTATAGACAGGTAGTTATACCCGCTATAGACAGGTGGTTATACCTGCTACAGACAGGTGATTATACCCGCTATAGACAGGTAGTTATACCCGCTACAGGCAGGTAGGTATACCCGCTATAGACAGGTGGTTATACCCGCTATAGACAGGTAGTTCTACCCGCTATAGACAGGTGGTTATACCCGCTACAGACAGGTGGTAATACTCACTACAGACTGGTGGTTACACCTGCTTGAGACAGGTGGTAATACTCACTACAGACAGGTGTTTACAGTCCAATACAGACAGGTGATTAGAGTAAGATTACTGAGGCAAGTGCCTCAGCCAGAGCAAAGCTATTTACGAGTCATGAATTTAATACCTACGAAACCAGCATCCCAGAGAGGTATTTTGAGGGTGGGGTCTTCTAATCATTCAATAGTACCTTTTACACTTAAAGGTTACTTTATTTTTTTACCACAGGCGACACATGCCATTATTTGCAACCACACCACAAGATTTCATGGATGACTGAATGGTGGCATAGAGACATTGCATAGGCCTCTTAAAGGTTTACTATACATTGTGTAATTCGTTAAGAACAACATGAAGCAACAATGGAACCAAAAATCACCAACCGATCGAGGGCTTGATTCAAACTCACAAGTAAACATTTTAAACTCTCCAACCCTCCAAGGATATGCCTCCCTAGACCGTCACTGACACACCGCCAAACCTGTCATGCTGGAGGATGTTGCAGACAGCATAGCGTTCATCACGACATCTCCGGACTCTTTCACATCTGTCACACGTGCTCTTCTCCTCTGTGAAGAGACCAGGGCGCCAATGGCAGACCTGCTAGTTCTGGTGTTCTCTGGCCAATGCAAATGGAGCTGCACGGCGCTGGGCTGTGAGCACAGGTCCCACTGGAGGATGTTTAACCCTCATGCCACCCTCAGTTTGGTCAGAAACATGTACACCAGTAGCCTGCAGGAGTTCATTTTTATGGCCCTTTTTTATGGTAATGCTCCTCCTGTTCCTACTCGCACAATGGAGCAGATTATGGTCCTGCTGCCAGGTTGATGCCCTCCAACGGCCCTCTCCAGCTCTCTTAACGGCCTGTAGTCTGGTTTCTCCTCCATACCCTTGAGACTGTACTGGGAGACACAGCAAAACCTCTCGCAACGACCCATATGTATGTGCCATCCTGGAGGAGCTAGACTCTCTGTGCAATCAGAATGGGCTGAAGGTACCGCCTCATGCTACCAGTAGTGACAAGGACACTAGCAAACTTAAAACAGGAGAAGAATCAGTCAGGAGGGAGAAGGAGAGAGCAATTGTCTCTGGCCACCAAAGATTCCCTTTTTAGGGGTTGCATTGCTGCTCGCCAGGCAACAGTTGTCAGTCAAATGTCAGTCATTTGCACCAGGACAGGTGACGTTGATTCACAACCTCTTATGCTTCCTAACTGATTGATATCGCAAAAGTTTGTGTCATACTGTGATGATTACGTGTTCCCTTAAATGTTTTGTGCAGTGTATTAACAAACTGTCCTGTTCTTATAGCAATGATTAATATGGTTTAAACCTATCAGGCAGTGATTTATGTTAAAAGGATATCTTCATGTTACTGCCATTTATTAACATTGTTGTTTGTTGTTGATGATTGTCATTAACAAAAATAGACATCCATTGTATTACAGTGTCTCCATAGAAGACAATAGTATGTTCATCCCACAAAATGTAAGACTAAATCTAATTACAGAGAAAGAGATGAAGTGCACATAAAATGTGGTTTTCATGTGCCCAATAAAGTCAGAAGATTGATGCATTTCCATGGAATTTTCAGCTCTACCAAGTAAAAGGTGCATTAAAAAGCAAGAGTGCCCACTATGGTTTTGACATCTGTGGTTGAGCCAACAACAAATGCAGTGCAAGTTTTCCTGCGTAGGCTACATGAGTAGGCTACATGAGTGAGAAGAAAATGAATATGAAAAACAACTGTCAGACATCAATAATCATGTCACCAGAATAAGACTGTCTAAAATAATGTACATTTAGCAGTGAAATGAAAAATTATATAATATATTTGGATGCTTCGAAAATGGTTTTTCATAAGAGAAAAAAAAATGCATTTTAATTAACAACATTTCTTTTGAGGTATACAATCGTATAGATTACCTTTTATTCCACTGTGTATTACAATTTGAGTGTCTCATCAGTGAGAAAGGCTGAATTCATCACATTCTATTAGGAACATATTTGTGTGTTTTGGCGTCCTCCTGACACTTGCAAATGTTCCAATAAAAGTCATAAACATATCGCATGGATTCATTTAGCGTAGTGTTTGTTCTTTGGAAAAGGTTCCGTAACAGGCACATTTTCCTTGTCATGTCTATGTATATTTTTGTTTTATTATCTTGACCAATTTCAGAGTCATTTCCACTCAAAGAAATACACATCTATAAGTCCTAAAACTCAAAGTCATATTGCTAAATGACGAATGGTTTAATAATCTTGAAATAATTACATATGTTAGCTTAGTTTTTTTATTGAAATTAAGGTCTGCCTACACATTAGTGGAGAACGGAATCTCGTCCGGGGGTGCTAAGGCTTTGTCCAGAGGGCTGCAGCACCCCAACTTCCCGCAAAAGCACCCAGCCTCAGACCTCTATTTAACCCACACAAAATGTTTCAGGTTCATTCTATCCCCATTTACAAATCCCAAAATTTTATTTTTCATTACCTTATGAACATTCATTACATTTCTTCTGTCAACAAACGCTAAAACAGTACATATACAACTGTTCAGGCTTCTGATAACAAAAACTTATCTGTATCACGTTTTGACAATCCTCAAAGGTATAGATATAAAGGTCTAAGGACAATCTAAATGCATACACATTTGCATAATGAGCATTCATGAACCATCTTAGAGTAAATGTTCAATTACCTTGGTTTCACATGTTTAACCATCCCAATTTACAGTTGTTTAATGTGTGACAACAAATATGATATACATTTGCATTAAAGAGGCGTAAAGCAGTTGAAATATTGAAATAGACTTCGAACAAAGTCTAACACAGTTTAATGTTTTGAAATTCTTAGAGACATTTATTGACAATAAGCACAAATTTGGCAAAAAATATGAAACAAACATCGGTACCACTTCCCGGTTAGGGAAATACCATTAACTAATGCAGTAGTTAACAAGAATGAATGATGAACAAAGACAAACAACAGTTAATAACAATAACCCTTTTTTTTATTCATAATTTACAAATGCCTTAACTAACAGTGTGTAATGTCATTTGTTCATGTTGACACAGGACATAAACTCATATTGTTTTTGCAAGAACACACAGACTGTAGTGTCATGTGTTAATGATGATACAGAAAACATCATTCCATGTAGCTAGTTCTTTGCATGAACATTAGCCTATGTAATATAAACTATTCAAAAGATAATCACCTTTTGAATACATTATTAACACGTTAGGCTAGATAATGATAGTTTAACATCATTCATTTATATGAACTAATGGTGAAGTATCTTTTCTAACTGGTTTAGAGCTACCAGCTGTTCATTAGTTAGTGATTGTATAGGTAGAATAATTTATCACTTTACTTAAGGGGACGCAACATAAATAAATAATGATGAAGTATCTGTTAATAATGGTTTGTAGCCACTGTACCAATGGGTCATTAGTTTGTCATTGCTAATGTCGAATAATGTAGTGAGGGGCGATAGAGAGTAGTTGTAAGGTGTACCACTAGAATGTTACAGAGGGACAGCTAGAGAAATTAATGTAAATGAACATAACCTTAGCAATAAATAAATATATAATCGGACTCCAAGTTGTTTGTAAACATACGCAATCACACATGTCCATAATATGCTGGTCATTTTTAGAGCAGGTAGCTAACCCTTAACTCAGTGTGCTTATATCAGTTGTCACAAATGCTCGTGAGGTGTAGGTCGTCTAAAATGGTATATGTTACTGGGGCTACAAATAAACCCAGGACTACCCAGGCCTCTTTGAAACCCAGGACTCAGGGATACCAAGTCAAACTCAAATAACGTCTTGGAGGTATGGCTATGTATCCTAAAATCAGACATATCTAAAACACTCCCCCAAAAGACAAGCATTTCTAAAATGTTCCTCTAAAGTTTGATCCATCACCCGTAAAGTATAATAAAGCATATCAGACTATTCAGCCCTTTATGTGGAATAGCTGAAAACCAAACATGGCAGAGAAATGTCCACAATATCATACATTTAGTTCCATTCCAGTGTAGTCAGAGTTTCACACCTCCCCCGGTGAGCTCAGGAGGGTGGGGGGGGGCTGATACACCTGCAGAAATATCACAAACAAATTAGGTCAAATAGGAACAGGTCAGTAACATAATTGGGTAATAAAATGATAATTCCAGAAAGGATGGGTCTTTCAGAAGTAAAGATGGGGAGGGGTTCACAACTCTGTGAAAGACTGCATGGGCACATTTAAGAATAATGTTTCTCATGTAAAATTGCAAAGAGTTTGAGGATCTCATAATCTACAGTACCTAAGATCATTAAAAGATTCAGGGTATGCAAGGCACAATACCAAAGCCCATATTGGATCTTTGTGCCCTCCTGTGTCAATGCATTAAAAACAGACATGATTTCATAGTGGATGGGCTGCATGGGCTCACTGCATGGGCTCACTGCATGGGCTCACTGCATGGGCTCACTGCATGGGCTCAGGAACACTTCCGAAAACCATTGTTTGTGAGCACAGTACATTACTGCATCCAGAAATGCAAAATCTATTATGCAAAGAAGAAACCAGATATAAACAAGGTTCAGAACCTCCACCACCTTCTCTGGCCTCAAGCTCATTTAAGATGGACTAAGGTGAAGTGGAAAACCGTCCTGTGGTCTGACAAATCCAAATGTGAAATTATTTTGGGGAATAAAGGACGCCGCGTCCTCCAGACTAATGAGGAGAGGGACAATCTGGCTTATTATCAGCGCACAGTTCAAAAGCCAGCATCCGTAATGGTATGAGGGTGAATTAGTGCAAATGACATGGGTGACTTGCACATAAGTGAAGGCACCAATAATGCTGAACAATATTTACAGATTTTGGAGCAACATATGCCGACATCCAGACAAAGTCTTTTTAAGTAAAGGCATTGCTTATTTAAGCAAGACAATGTCATACCACATTCTGTGTGACGAGTAAATCCAAGGATGGAACAAGGTGCAGGATGAATTGGTCTTTTTTTTATGGACCCCAAAACAATATACACGATATCATTGTGAAAGTGTTAAACTCTTCACATGTAACAACAACGCACAATGAACAGGACACACACTGGCAAACTTATACAGAGACCACAACCAACAGGTGTATGCAATGAAGGGGAGTGCGTTTGTGAACAAATGGTACATCACAAACAATCAACACAAAAAGTGGGGGCATGGGAATGGTGGCAGCTAGGAAGCCGATGCCGTCGAACGCCGGACCCTGGCCGAGCAAGGAGGGGGCACGTCCCCAGAGGGAGACGTGACATTTTGCACATATTAAAACAGCATGGCTCTGTAGAAAGAGTCTGGGTGCTGAACTAGCCTGTCGCCAGTCCAGACCTGTCCCCTGTTAAAAACATTTGGCACATTATGAAACAATTAATATGACAATGGAGACCCTGAACTGTCGAGCAGCTGAAATCCTATATCAAGCAAAAATGGGAACACATTTCACTTTCCAAACTACAGCAATTGGTCTCCTCAGTTACTAAACGCTAAAAGAGTATTGTTAAAATAATCAACACAGTGATAAACATGCCCCTGTTCCAACTTTTTTGAAACGTGTTTCTGGCATCAAATTTAATTTTTTTTTTTTCAAAAACAATAAAAAAAAATATTTTTCACATTTGATATGTTTTCTTGGTAATGTGTTTTATTAAATATAGAGATAGATGATTTGCAAATCATTGCATTTGGTTTTCATTTGCATTTTACACTGTGTCACAATTCTTTGGGGAAAAAAATGGGAGTTGTAAATGCTCAAAAAAGTTCTTGAGCCATGTGTGTCAAGAGACCTTGAATTGATAGGTCCACCAACCATCTAAAAATAATCTTCCAACATAGCAACCTTTTGTTGCTTTACAGCCAGAAATGAAAACATAAAATCTGGCATTGCCAAAAAAAAAATATATAGCAGCACGAACCGAAGTTTGGACGGCGTTAAACCAGCACAAACAGTGCACAAATGATTAAGACTACTTCGCTCAGGTTTCACGCTGGGTGGGTAGCCAACTTCACGTAGGTACGTTAACCTAAGCCAACAAACACTCAAGCCGTTCGACATTTGAAGTTGGATGATGTGTGTCATTGCATGATCAACATTTTTGGCGCTTAATTGTTACTGACGTTTACATCGTTTTGCTTACCAGCAAATGTGTAGCCTAGAAATTAGCAAACAAAAACTATTACATATTTTTCAGGCTTTTGTAAAAAAAACAAGGGAAAGTGAACCGTCCGGTCCGGCAAGAGTTTCATGCAACATGGAGGCGCAACATGAACTTCAAATAGGTAGGAATGCTATTTCATTTTATTTCCTCATCTGGCTTTTCGTATTGTTTATTGTGGTTGGACTGGTCTTGTTGTTTTATAACGTTGTTACTAGCTTTAGGCCTACTGGTCTTGTGATGATGCTGCCAAATGAAGGAGTCGGTTACGTTTGCGCTTAATGCCGACCTTTATTAGCCGTTTCCCTGGGTTATGAAAAAAAAAAAATAACAATAACATGGATCAATTTCTCTCTCCATCTCTTGCTCACTCGCTCGCTGAGTGGACTGTTGTCTGTGCGTGCGTGGGAAACTAGACGTTAAACGTAGCCTACAAGCGTGCTGGCAGTTCTTGTGCGTTTAATGACATACAATCCTGCTGGCGCCACTGTGTTCTGCAACACAACCAAGAGGTATTTGGACAGGGAGAATATTTACACACAGTAACTTTGTATTAAAATAAAAAGTAAATTACCCTATCTGGATAAGTCAACACAACCCTGAATTTATACTTCGTGGAATTACATTTTGCTTAAATTATAGCCATAACCTAGGCTGAGCAATATTTGACTGTTCTTCCTTGCAGAATTGTTCAAGCTCAGTCAAATTGCACTCTGCAAGTCCTTCCATAGTCTTCTGATGGGTTTTACATCAGGACTCTAACTAGGCCACCCACCTTCTTGTCCTTCAGCCACTGTACGGTTCCTTTGACATTGTCTTGATCAAATGTGAACCATCTTCCCGTTTTCAATTTTCTGTCCGAGAGCTGCAGGTTCTCCTGAAGAATCTGGAGGTATTTGGCAGTGTCCATTTTCCTTTCTATTTTGACAAGTGCTCCAGTCCCTGCTGAAACACCCCTACAGCAGGATGCTACCACCACTGTGTTGTACTGTAGACTTTGGATGGAAAGATGTATTGGGTTTTTGCCAGACATATTGTATTGCGTTCCGGCCAAAAAAAGCATCTGAACCAAATACCTTTTGCCTATTGGCGTTAGAATGTACTGTGTGGTTTTTGACAAAGCTCAAACTAGGCTTCATGTTGCTTTTTTGAGGAATGAGTTTTTTCTTGCCACCCTCACATAGAGGCTAGGGACCGTATTCAGAGGCTAGGGGCCGTATTCAGAGGTGAAAGGCCGTATTCAGAAGCTAGGGGCCGTATTCAGAGGCAAGGGGCCGTATTCACAACATTTTTTATCTTACCACTAGGAGAACACCTAGCAGGATTGAAAGCAGCATTAAAAGTTCCCAGCTAAGAGTTTCTTAAGACATATACACAAAGCTACCAAGGCCAACTTTTACTATGGCTTGGGGAGAAGAATGGGGCGGGGTTGAACCAAGTGACACCAAGGTTGATATACTGTCAGCCTTTAACATGCCTGGCAGCTTGTAGAAATGTGCGTTCATCTTTTGATGGTGCAGTAAGTTGTGCAATTATGTGTCCCATTTATAGCACCAACTACACCAGGTGGTCGAGTTATGACCGTGAAGTCAGCTTTGTTTCTTTGTAGTTGGTGAAAACCGAATGATTTGTCACACGATATGGTGTCTGGGGGGGACATTTAATGTTTGATGTATCCTACTGACTGACGACTAAAATATACAGAGTTCCCCTGGCCATTTCAGGGCAAGACTATTTGTGAGGCCTCTAGCCCTCTTCATGCCATTGTGGGCTCCCCAGTCAGAGCAGCTGCATTCAGTTGACTCTGATTTGGGAGCCTACTTAGGTTAGTTTTCCAGCCACACCCGGTGTGGTTTATTGTTTGTTCATATGCAACAGCTCATGGTTTGTCCTGTCATTTAGTTCATTTTCAAGCGAATGCGCTGTATGTTATTTGTATTTCGTTTATATGTTTGTTTCAAGCCTTTCATTTTGACGTTTACAGTTTCATGTAGTTTTCACCGTTTGTCCTGGATTAAATCACATTTTACTTTACAAAATGTCCGCTTTTGGTTCCGCCACACAACAACACCGTGACACCCATTGTATGACCATTGCACACAAACAAGGAGTTTTACGACAGGTTAGTGCAGATATGATTGGCCCTTTTCTTTGTCAATCAGGCCCTAATTTTGTTTTCTTTTCAGGGTGCATTCGTTTTTTTGCTCAAAACCATTTAGATGTAAGGTGTTTACTGCACTACTAGCATAAATGACCAGAAGAGTCAAGTCAATGTTTTACAAATGATTCTAAAAAGGTCAAACCTACTATATATATTATCATGAAAAGATATTAATGGTAAATGCCTGGCAGTGTTGTTTGAATGACTATAAAACCAACTTTAACCCCAACTCCCACAAATGTTAGTGCTGTATAAACATTGCAATGTTGAGTTTAAATGGAAGCTAAATTAGTTTTTATTGCTTTCCAAGTTGTGTGCTTTTAATTAACCAAAAGCGCACAACATTAAATTAAAACAACAACATTGTAAATAAATTGCTTATGCAAAAAAAAACTGAATAAGAAAAGGCCCACTTGACTGACACTGTGTTTACAAATAGAAGCAGTTGTTGGCATTCAGACAATGTGTTGGCCACTGTCTGACGAGCTTGGCATTTTTACTTAATTAGGAAAATGCTCAGCGCTGTTTAACCCCTAATTACGCAGTATTCAGAGGAAGTGCAGACTGCCAATATTAATGGCCTGGTCTTGAGCCCAGTTGAAAATCATCTGGAAGCTCCCAAAGCCCTCCAAATGTCACAGGGAAAACAATTCAACATCCTTAAATGAACTTACAGAGTTCACCTGTTCAGTGTTCGCTGTTGTTGTTGTCGTGGATTGTTTAACAGCTATACAATCTATAACTGAAGAGATTAAATGTAATGACGCACCTACACGGCAACTGTATATGTATACTCCATGTGTGCACCAATGGAATGATCTAAAAACAATGATTGAGCATAGTGTGTGATGGATTGCCTGCCCTGGATTATATTAATAACTCATCGTAATGAAGGGTTGAGTGTTATGAGTTGAGCCTCCGGCGTTATGGGTCTAGCATCAAGCATGCTGCCCTGGACTGGGCTGACCACTCTGTCTCCCACTCTGTGTATCAGAATGCTGCTTCTGGCGAGGGCATGCTCACCTTTTCTGCTGAGGCAAGGTCATGGGTGTGCTAACTAAATACACTGTCACGACCCACTTTGTATCTTACGCGCAGGGGTAAAAAACGGATATCAACTTTGAAGGGGACAATTACGTGACATTTTCTCGAAAGCAATTCCTGAGGGGGACACCAAAAGCAGTGCTGTTATACTGTTCCAGTTTGCTACATTGGTTTGAACCCTACCGACATAAAACAAACTGAGGGCCAAACCTCAACCCCATCGAACACCTCAGTGATGGAACTGGGATTGCGAGCCAGGCCCTCTCGTCCAACATCAGTGTCTGACCTCATCGATGCTCTTTTGGAAGAATAGGCAAAAAAGTCCAACAGACACACTCCAAAATCTTGTAGAAAGCTTTCCCAGAAGAGTATAAGCTGTTATAGCTGCAAAGGGGGGTACCAAGATGGCGGTGCGTGCGCAACGCGAGGCTCAGTGTCTCTCCAGTTTTTGTAAATTAGTAGTAGTTTATCTGATTGTTATCAGTATATTCACCCGGCACAGCCAGGTGACTGGAATTACTGGACATCGAAAAACATTGCGCAACTAATGTTTTCGAATGGCTTTACCTACCACTGGAGATTGCAAGATTCTTCCGGGAGTCTGAAATCCCCCATCCGACCGAATGTGGCCGGAGGCGGCGAAGAGATCGTAAACAAAGGCGAGGTGAGCGTGGGGGTCTTCAAGCTAGGCTAAAACGCCACCCACTCCGACCCTCTCTCCCTAGCCTTTTCTTAGCGAACGTTCGGTCCCTGGCGAACAAAATGGATGAAATACGACTAAGAATTATCTCACAGAGAAGGATTAAGGACTGCAACGTGATGATATTCATGGAAACGTGGTTAAATAATACCACTCCGGACAATGCAATCAGCCTTGAGGACCTCCGTGTTTTCCGCGCCGATAGAACGGCATAGACTCAGGTAAGACCAAAGGGGGTGGTCTGTGCATCTACGTGAACAAAATGTGGTGTACCAACACTAACCTCATCGGGAGTCACTGTTCTACCAATCTGGAATATCTTATGATTAACTGTAGACCCTTTTACCTGCCTCAGGAGTTTACGTCCATAGTTGTTACCGCAGCCTACATTCCACTTAATGCTAATGCTCAGCTAGCAATGAAAGAACTGCAGGCTGCCATTAGCAAACAACAAATGTCACATCCAGATGCCGCAATAATTGTTGCTGGGGATTTCAACCACTCCTGCTTGAAAACAGTTTTCCCCAAATTCTTTCAAAATGTCTCCTGCCCCACAAGAGGAGACACTACACTAAACCACGTGTACACGGACATTCCGGAGGCTTACAAAGCCACCCCCCTCCCCCACCTGGGTCAGTCTGATCACCTATCACTTCTCATGCTTCCCAAGTATTTACCCATCATCAAGCGTGTGAAACCTACAGTGAGGACAGTCAAAGTGTGGCCTGAGGGGTCGGACTCAACACTACAGCACCAGTTTCAACAGACAGACTGGAGTTTGTTTGCCACTCAGGCTACTACTGACTCCCATATTGACATTGATACATATACATCATCTGTCCTGGAATACATCAACACCTGAACCGACAATGTCACCACATATAAACAAATAAAGACCTTCCCCAACCAGAAGCCTTGGGTGAACAAAGAGGTCCGACTGCTGCTGAAGGCACATGATGCTGCTTTCAGATCCGGAGACACGGAGGCCTACAACACATCCAGGGCCAACCTGAAAAGGGGCATCAAGATGGCCAAACACGCTGTGGCAACCCGGGAGCTGTAAGGCAGCCAACACCCCAGCACCACGGTGACCAGTGCCCCAGGTCAGAGTTGGAAGGAGGAATCCACTCCAGGTTTTACAACCACCCACTCCTTAGCCAGCCAACGAGGGGCACAGCTGCACCTTATCAGCTCATTGGGGAAGGGATAAAACCTCCCCAGTACAAGACTCGCGGGGAGAGAAGCGGCGAGAGCCCTGTATGGCTCCATACCGAAGGCAACTAAAAAAACCTAACCAACCAGTGTGTTCCTTTGTCAACAGGTGTAACCCTCAGAAGGAACAGAGAAAGCTGTTGTTACCCTCAACTGAGGAGGAACCTGAGTTTTTGATTTGGACAATAAACCTTTTGTTTTGTGCATTAACCCTGAGTTTGGTTGTGTCTGTTCCAAGCTGTGTGAGGTCAGCCCTCGGTCTGAAGTCCCTGGTGGCCACAACGCCCACAAACAGAGGATAAAGGAGCATTTCCCAAACAACTCTGACCCTTGACGCATGTGGCAGGGCATTTAAGCCATCACTGATTACCGACCTAAACACCCCACCCCCTCATCTACTGATGTCTCCCTCACAAACGAGCTGAACACCTTCTACGCCCGCTTCGACAGGGACAACAAAGACCCAGCCACAAAATTGAAGCTCAACCCAGATGCCGTCCTCCTCAGTCTGTCCATCACGAATGTGTCTTCTGGACTTAGCAGGGTGAACGCACGCAAAGCAGCTGGTCCTGAAGGTGTCCCTGGGCCTGTGCTTGGATCATGTGCTGGGCAGCTGGCTGGGGTCTTCATGGACATCTTCAACCTGTCACTGTCCCAAGCGGTTGTCCCTACATGCTTTAAGACCACAACCATTGTGCTAGTGCCAAAGCTGTCGACTGCGTCAAGCCTGAATGACTTCCAACCTGCACTCGGAACTCGCACTCACCCCCACAATCATGAAGTGCTTCGAAAGACTGGTCTTGGCTCCTTTTAAGGCCTGCCTCCCTTCAACTTTGGACCCACACCAGTATGCCTACCGCCCTAATAGGTCTACCAAGAAATCCATCTCCACAACTCTTAACTCTGCCCCGACCCACCTGGACAAAACCAACTCATATGTAAGGATGCTGTTCATCGACTTCAGCTCTGCGTTCAACACGGTCACCCCATCTAGACTTGTTACCAAACTCCACGACGTTGGGATCAGCCCCTCTCTCTGCAATTGGTCTCTGGACTTACTTACCAACAGACCCCGGTCTATCCGGTTAGACAACCTCACCTACTCCACCCTGACCCTGAACACTGGTGTCCCACAAGGCTGTGTGCTTAGGCCACTCATGTACTCTCTTTTCACCCATGACTGCGTCCCTCTGCACAGCTCCAACACCATTGTCAAGTGTGCGGACGACACTACAGTGGTTGGTCTGATCAGCGACACCGATGAGTCAGCCCACAGAGAGGAGGTCAAGTACCTTGTGGCTTGGTGCGCAGACAACAACCTGGCCCTCAACACCAAGAAGACCAAAGAACTGATTGTGGATTACAGGAAGTCTAAAGGCTGCATCCATGCCCCAGTCCTCAGTGAAGGGACCACGGTGGAACGTGTGGCCAACTTCAAGTTCCTGGGTGTTCACATTTCCGATGACCTCTCCTGGTCTTGCAACACCTCAAGCCTGGTAAAAAAAACGCAGCAGTGCCTGTAGTTTTTAAGGAACTTAAAGAAGGCCCGTCGATCTACAAACATCCTGGTTAACCTTTACTGCTGCACAGTCGAGAGCATCCTGACTAACTGTGCCACATTTTGGTACAACGGGTGCTCTGCGGCCGACCGGAAGTCCTTGCAGTGGGTGGTGAAAACCGCCCAGCGCGTCATTGGTGTCCAGCTCCCCGCCATCAAAGACCTCCAGCACAAGCGCTGTCTGCGGAGAGCTCGTGGCATCATCAGGGACCCCTCACATCCGAGTCACAAACTGTTCGCCCCCCTGCCATCCGACAAGCGGTACCGGTCTCTTTATTCTCGCCCCAGCCGGCTTAGGAACTGTTTCTTCCCAGCTACTGTTACCCTACTGAACTCTGTGTCTCGACGATAGGCTTCCTCCTGCTCTGCACATACTACCTTATCATTATTGCCATTTGCACAATGTATACTGTCTGTACTTCTTTGCATATTTACACCTGGACACTTTATCTTACCCTTGCACTAATGCATTCCGTTTGTACTGCCAACTGCACATTACTTAACCATTCCATTTGCACATCTATACACTGTACATGCTTATTGCACATTACGTAACCATGCCATTTGCACATGGTGCTTCATTTATAGGCCCATACACTCGAGCACCTGTACATTGACACACTGCCCTTCACAACATTTCTGCACAACTTTTTTGCACCTCTCTTTTTTGCACTTCTGGTTGGATGCTAACTGCATTTCGTTGTTCTGTACCCGTACTGTTCAACTACAATAAAGTTTAATCTAATCTAATCAACTCTGTATTAATGCCTATGGATTTAGAATAGGATGTCATACAAGCTCCTGTAGGTGTAACGTTTAGGTGTCCCAATACTTTTGTCCATATAGTGTCCATTACATTGCAAGCTTCTCTCATTGACTCATAATCTAACAACTGCAAATACTGGTAGGGGTTATTATACCTAGCTAGCAATTGTCTGCTAACCGCTAACAAAGTGTGACCTGTAAATCAATGCAGCGAAAATGAGAACTGGTGACAGTTATAAATGTGGCTTATTGTGTTGAGGGGATATTTTCTTTGAACTAGTTGCTGAAAGTCAGCCAAGAACGACAGCCAATGTCAGATTCCCACGCACACACCACCCTATACCAGCATGATGTGCCACTAGTGAGGGCTGGAAGAGGCAGTGGGTCAAACCATTGTGAGGCAAAGAGCGGGGGTCACAGTCTCTTAAAACTTAAAAGTGTGCTATTACTTGTCTATAATCAGTTTGGAAGTACTTTCACTGCATGTTATTAATATTATTGAAATTACATAGTTATGTTTACAATTACGTACTGGGGGGAACAAATGATAGTTTTCCCAGGATGGAGGGGGGAGGGAGGTGGGAGTTGTGTGTTTTCCATCCCCCCAAGGATTTTTGCCCTATTCTTACACAACGAGTCAAATGTAACAAATCCTGTTTTGGAAGGATCTTGGTTTGCTTGGTTTCTTTCCTGGGGAACCATCTACACTCAGTGTTGCTGTGTAGCAGGTTCAGGGAGAGAAGCACACATCTTCCAATTAGACCCTTTAACTACTACATGGGACAATCCAGACCCATGTGTAACATCTGAACCCAGTGCTCACAGGATAACAGTGCCTGGCCTTCAGAATGCAGGCCTGTATACAACTAAACAGCAAAGTATAGCACTGTGTCAGTGGTTATGGCCAGCCTGGCATTGTGTATGTGGTCATGGGCAGCCAGGCACTGTGTCAGTGGTCATGGCCAGCCTGGCATTGTGTCAGTGGTCATGGGCAGCCTGGCATTGTGTCAGCCGTAATGAGCAGCCAGGCACTGTGTCAGTGGTCATGGGCAGCCAGGCACTGTGTCAGTGGTCATGGGCAGCCAGGCACTGTGTCAGTGGTCATGGGCAGCCAGGCACTGTGTCAGTGGTCATGGGCAGCCTGGCATTGTGTCAGCCTTAATAAGCAGCCCGGCACTGTGTCAGTGGTCATGGGCAGCCAGGCACTGTGTCAGTGGTCATGGG
>JACXGK010003449.1:21809-45135 GCA_016801125.1 Novumbra hubbsi | reverse complement strand
CCAATCACCCACTGCCAGTTCACGTCCAGCTGTTAATTTATCAAAGTGCTCAAGCCACATCCCCCCCCCTTCTCTAATCGGGGGCATCTTATCCACTATCCCTTGTATATCCCCAAACTGCCATGGCTTGTACTTCACCCCCCCTTTTCCCATAATTAATGGCATTTGCATAGAGTATGACAGACTCCCCGCCCCTTCCCTTCTAGCTCTTCCTCTAGTGACCGTGCCCTCCTTGGCTTGTTTTTCTGTCGACTCCCTCACTGCAGTTTTAAGTTGTTCTGCTAAATTGTGTCTATTTATCGTTATGTCAGCGTCGTGTCTTACATCATTGTTTAGTTCTATACTACAGTCATCGTCTGCCCATTCGTCGTCTTCCTCTTCTACATCCCCTACTTCTCCTACGCTGTCCTCATCAGAGTCGACTAACACCCCTGTTAGATTCCCCGTAATGCGAACTCCCCTAGTCCCACGTACTCTTCTCTTTACTCCGAAGGCAGGCACCGGGCCGAGGGGTTTCATACGGGAGCGTGTACTGCAAGCGTGAAATGGCCCTGTTTCTGCCGAAATTTTTCCAGGACCTTTAACGGTCGACCCCCCCGTCCATTCCCGATAGCTGTCTGCCTCGGTCTTAAAGACCCCTCCCTCTATGTGGAGCATGGGATACATGCGTTCGGGAGCCTGATACGGTGGTGGGATAGAAGGACACCCTGGCTGCACAACCTCTCTAGATTCCGGGAAGTCCTTTACCGGCTCTTCCCTTCCCTTACATTGTGTCATTCGGTCGCGTTT
Source organism: Novumbra hubbsi (assembly GCA_016801125.1). Classification (NCBI taxonomy): domain Eukaryota; kingdom Metazoa; phylum Chordata; class Actinopteri; order Esociformes; family Umbridae; genus Novumbra; species Novumbra hubbsi. Next base: position 44,346 of record JACXGK010003449.1, on the reverse strand, counting down.
AAGTTGGTCTTTTACCTCACGACTATCACCCCCTAATTGAACCCATATTTTCTGGTTTCGTTCCATCCTACTACGTTCCTGTTTCAATTTCCTACCCGCAAAATACGGACTCATCTTACTCTCTTTATCAATTTTTTCAATTCTTTTACCCCATATGGTGGTCTGATTCCACAACAAATCTTCAATCGATCCCACGGGCTTAGTCCCGTCCGGGTCATATTCCTCCACTACCACTACTTTGGATTCTACTACATCCGCCATTTTTAAACAATTCCCCGCACAGTTACCACAGCCTACAATTCCCACAATGCAACACACAGTTTATACGATCCTACTTCACTATTTTGAACGTCGCCGTCGCCAGGGCCTTTAACCCACCTTGTTCGAAATATCTTAAAATTTAGGCCTCGCACCTCTATGTGGAATTTCGGAGATTCTCAATTCTCCTGGCTCTTCCAACCAGGCGAGCTTTCACGGAAAAATGCAGTTTTCCAAATGAAATCCACAAATCCGTAAATTTATGGTGGGATACGCCAGTTCTAGAATTTTCCACTTTGGAGTTACCCTAACTCTCCAGGCCTCTACACCTGACCGTTCATTTATATTCGACAATATAACTTTGGAAAAGTCACTTCCGGGCAATTCGGGAATTAAGTTCCCAGGACTTAAACCACTAATTCGGACTTTAACCGTTCGAGGTTAATCCTCTGGCCTCAAACCAACTAGTTGGCACAGCGCCGCCCCGCTTGTGGAGGTCTCAAATTTGGAGACTTAAATTTACACTCTTCGTACTTTTCACAAACGATTTTCAAAATTTTACAATAGCCAATACGCAGATTCGTTTGAAAAACGGTTCTGCTTACCTGTTTTAAGTGGCCATGGCTAAAAATCGTTGAGAAGTTTCGGAGGCTCTGGTTCGTCAATTCGCATGAACAACCTCTGATCCCGGACGAGCCCCCAAGTTCTAGAAACCTAATGTTTCTCCCGGGTTGCAAATCAGAGAATGTCCACGCCGTTCAAGTCTTCCCAAATCATACACCTTTATTACGAATGCACCCGGAGATCTGTCTCGCCGGACATGAAGATCTAAAGTCTGTTCACATCGGACCCCGTTTTATGTAGCCACTTCCCCCCACAGTCAATGCATGGAAATTGCTGCGCACACACAGTTAATGCATAGAAGTTGCTGCGCGTGCTTCCTGAGTGTTATTTTTTAATGAACTCCCCTTCATTGTATGGCTTTTTGGCTCGTGCAATTTTCCAAGCCAGTTGATACGATGCACGCATTACGGTCTCTGAGTGCTTCGTACATTTTTGAAAAAACTGTATCTGCTTTTCTGCCTGACTTTTCAAACTGACCAACTTGTGCTTGCAAAGTTCAGTCCCTTTTGGAAATTCCTGCTCAATGTTAGCATGGAGTGAGCTGAAGTGGCGCTGAAGATTTGAAGCTTAGAAATGCGCTAATGACGCCTGACATATAAGGCAGAACGGCTTGCCATTACGTTCAACAAAAAAAATCTAAACTCTCCATCTCTGTTAAAAACGTCCTCTTCTTATTTTCGTTTTGCTGTGCATTTATTTCCTACCATTTTGAGAGCAAACTTGACACAAATTGTTTACTCAAAAGATCTTGCTCCTACTGGGAAACTTTGAGGTATTTTCATCCCACACACATGCGCGTTTGACAAAAATACCGTATTGAACTCAAGCGAAGCGAACATGCACATTAAAAAAACACTAAGAAAAACTTCGATATGAACGTAAGAGCCGCATGAAACCGGGCAAAGAGCTGCATGCGGCTCGGGAGCCGCGGGTTGGCCAGGCCTGCTCTACTGTGTCAACCCATGTGCCGTACTACTGCCTGTCGACCTAACTACCGATCCAGCCTACCGTTCATCTGTACCTCTGCCGTGTCAGCACATGTACCAAACGCCTGTTTATACGATTGATTGTTGCCTGCCATGGTCTCTATTAAACCCCCTGAACTGTCCTCCTGTCCTACCTGAGTTGGGATAATACATAGTTTCTAAAACTCAAAATGTCATTGTTAAATTATCCAAGACCATCATGTTGCAAATTATGGGCACCAAGGTTTACAGATTCTCTTGGTCCATTGACTACTTTTAATGTATGCAACCATCTACCATGTGTTAAATATAGGTAAATTCTCCTTTTAGACTGTGTTCTTTCTTCAGGCTGAGAAAATATTTATGTCTCTATTACCATCTTGAAGGCCCTGAGCACCTTCTATAGTTGCTTTTCCAGCTGTCTCAGCATAAAAAACAAGATAAAAGTGACTTAATTATCAGCCATTTTATAAATTGGAGCAACCACATGGGTGTTTAGAATGCGATATAGCGTAATTATCCTAATGGAAGACTGCAATGTGGCCTTTGTAATGCAAAGGCCACTGCACAAGTTCCACACGCAAATCAATAGCACACACCACACTGTATAGTGTTCAGAAGAGGATCGCCTCCATCTCAACTATTAAGTGCTGATGATGGTAATAACCTGCTTTGGTTAGATTCACAACACCTTAAATAATGGAAAAAAAGTATACCATTTATCTTTTAGAATAGTTGCTTTTACTGTTGCAAAACCAGTATACTGTATTTCCTAGAATAACTCCTAGAAATAGCTATTTCTTTCTAAATTTTGAAATTTGTATGTATCTGTATCATTTTCCCTTTTGTCTGTGACTCTTTCACCATCCCCTATTTCAAAACCTTAATTAGCATTAGCAAACTCATCACATTATAAGCAACTCAATTTGGCACGACGATAAAGCGAAAAAGAACAATGCAGTCTGAAGGGCTTTACTGTATTAAGTGCTTCTCTTGCAGATATTAGTTCATTACAGACGAGGTCATGCTCACCCAAGAAGGCTGTCATCGCTTTAAGTTTATGGCCAGGTCCCAAATGTCACCCTATTTCCTTCATACTGCACACTTAAGTACACAAAGCTACAGGGTGCAATTTTGGACAACTCCTTTCTTCCATCTCTGCAGAAGTTTTAGTTCTTCAGAGGAAATGTCTTAAATGTTGTGCCTGATAATGCTTAATAGCCATGTCAATGGTGCAGGCCCACATACCAAGTAACCCAATTTCAATATACCACTGGACTAGTGCCTAATGATGCTTCACTGAGGCAGAGCACTTGTCCCTTTTAGGGGTACTTACAGTTTAGAGTTCTCTGTCCCCTGCTCAGTCTATTCCCACTGCCACTCACCTTGACCAGCACAACAGTTGAGCACAGGAGAAGTGGTTGAGGAAGTGAGAGATGAAAGGAGTTGAAATAAAGGCTGATAGTGTACTGAGTCTTTCAGCCGGTTAGTGAGCAACCCAGAGAGTCAATAGGGTCAATATCTCTGTTCAAAAGGAAAGGCTGGGGGAAGTCATCTACTCACTGGACTGGGAGCATGCTAACCAGTAAGCAGCAAAAACACAAGACCTAATTATAGTGCACCAGCTTTGGCACATCTGTCCGTCTGTGGTCGCCAATCGACCAGTTAGCCGGCCGACGAGCGAGACCAAGAGGGGTGGGACTGTGAACTCCTCATATCCGTCAGGCCATCGACCACCTTATCTTCGTTTGCCAAGCATTTGTCCCCCACCCAGTCAGACTACACTGGCCTGCAAGCAATTATTCAGACAGTTAATTAGGTCACTCAGCTCTTTCAGTCGCACAGGAGGAACAATGTGCAAGACTAGCGAGACTGACCTACTGACTCTCCTCTGGTGGTGTCTGTACACTGCCGGCTGTGATTGGTCCAACACCAAGGGGCGGTTGACCTAACCATCAGTTGAATTCATGATTAAAATCAAGAGCCTGCGCTGTATTCTAGGCCACGCTAGCCTCCCTTGTCAGATGATCTGTGATGTTTCCAGGCATATGAGGAGCTGTGTAACAAAGGAATTTCAATGCAAACATGCCTAATTACCAAAATATATCTAGTAACATATTTTAAGATACATCTTACATACCAGTGATAACTGTACCATAAATTTCATATGAAATATGATTAGCAGCTCTGATAAGGTTAATGCGCTACGTTCAGATAGATGTAAGTGAAGTACCACTCTACAAGACATGCCTAGTCAAACCGTGACTCAGTGGTTGGATTCAAAACCTGCTGTGTCATGTTCTCCTGCAATCAGGCCCTCTTTTCTCTCTCACAGCATGGGCACGTAGTCTGGAAGTGGGAGATGAAAGGGGTTTGAATGGAGGTAGACATTGCGCTGGGGCTTTCAGCCCACGAGCTGTTTCTTTTCCTAATGTGAGGCCACAATTCTGGCAGCTCTCTCCTTCCTAAAGTACACAAGGAAAGGTTGATGTCCATGCCAAGCTGCTCGTCTGATAGTGATTGTGACATTTACTCTCCTCGCTGAGGGCCTCACCGTGCCTCACCCCCTCCAATGTCCAGAATGCTCCAATTTCATAAGGAGCAATATCCCCAAACAGAGAAAAAGGTCACATGTTCCATTACTTAAAACAGAACTTTAGACCTAAAATTTACAGAAAGGAAACCAAAAAAAAAAGTTGTTCTTGACGTGACACCCAAAAGTTTAGTCAGCATTGTTGTTCGATCGTATGCTATAGGAATGTTGTCATTTGATTGTGGACAGAGAATGAAAACAAGTTGAGAATGGATGATGAAATTATATCTGACAATTTGGATACAGTGACCAACATTTTGGATATATCTGCTTTTATGTCTTATTTGTTTTGTGCTGATGTCAGAGCCTTTTTGATCAATGTCAGTGCGCTAGGGAACAAATCAGATTTCAGATGTGCCCTAAAGCTGTGATGTTATAGAATTAGACTAACATTGCTTTTGACTCTGATTCACTTAGTTTTTATATCAGAAATCTTGAACTCATAAATTGTGTTGTACAGTACCATTGAATCCTCGGGTCAACTAATTAAATTAAACTCACTGACTGATTGATCATTGATTTTAAAAGAGAGAATTTGCTTCCACTAGTAGCCTATTTGTCACGTCTCCACCTAGCAGGGGCCGCTCCCCTGTTCGCGTAGCCCCCCGGGGTTCGACGTCGCCGGCCTTCTAGGCACCACCGTCCGTGTTTGTCTTGTTCCCCATGTCCTGTGAACGCATCCCTCCCTGATTCCCTGCACCTGTTACTCGTTAACTGTGTATATAATCCCTCATGTGTCCTGTCTCTGTGTTCGTTATTGTCTCTCTGTTCCGTGTCAGCACTGAGGTGCTCTTTGTGACTGGTTTCACATTATCCTTCCTTATTAGCGGAAGAGTTCATACTCTATCTGTGCATGAATCATTAGGATTAGGAATAAACCTATACTATATTTCGATCGCCTATCTGCAGTTTGGTCTTCTCCTTTCAACACAAGCTACACTATTTAATATTAGTCTAATTTGTCAGTGTATACTATAGTGTATACAATCACAATTAGTCAGGTTTAAATATACATGATATGAAAAATACAGTATATTCAGAGCAACATATTATGCTATGATTGCTAAGTAAATACGCATGGAGTTGGGTAATAATACAAAGTAACCATTTGAAACTGGAACTGTGCATAATTCTTCTTCTTTTTATTAAGTTATTTTAATACTTCAGTTTTTGACAGTGGAGAATGTCATGGACATTTAAATATCGCTTGCCTTGTGCCACTAAGGCTTGCTCCTTGGTCTTTGCCTCAGGCTGCATGCAGTTTTTCTAAGTTATATTATCACCCATTAATCTATTTTCATCTATTTAATCTGGTCTTTACCATAACAGTATGTCAGATATGTCTACATTTAGAATATGATATTATCAGCTAGACAGGAACAGAAAGATGGGGAAAAGATGTAATCATTATACATTTCAATGGCGCTTTAATGCCAGTCCTTTTACAACACTGTCTGTTAGGTGACGGTCAGTTATACAGAGACGGAATGTGACTAATATTAGCATTTAAAAAATAGGCTTGTAGCAGCAGCGTCAGTTAGACAGAATTGTATATAGAAAGATTTATAAGAACTGGACAAATCAACCAGCTGAACCAGTTTTTGTTAAAATTCTCCATGCTTTATTTGGAGATAGACATTAGCCACAACTATAGAATTTTTTTTTCATGCATTACCAGAATGCATCAGATGAGGTGCCCTAACGAGGCAAACATCTCAAAGACGTTTGTAAATATCGAACCATTTGTGACACAAACGCGCAAGTATACATCAATCAAAAGAGGAAACACAGGTAAATGTGCTTGCCATCATTTTACGCTCACTATGACTCCATACGGAGTCGTCCATTGGGGATGTCTGGCCACAGACAATTGCCATGACCAATTGGTTGCAACAACCAACGCAGTGGTCGTCGGACGTCGGGCCCTCATGACACCCTCATGGAGTCTGTTTCTGACAGTTTGGTCAGAAACATGCTCACTTCTAGCCCGCTGTAGGTCATTTTATGGCTTTGGCAGTTCTTCTCCTGTTCCTCCTCACACAAAAGAGCAGATACGGGTCCTGCTGCTGGGTTGATGCCCTTCTACGGCCCTGTCCAGCTCTTCTTGTGTTGATTTTGGGGAAAAACATATTTTATGGAAAATTTCATGTTGCACTGACAGAATTGAATTCCTTGCAGGTTTAGAAGCCCACCATTTTCCAAGTTCAAGTCCTGTGAATAACCTGAAATGGTACGATGGTAAGCAGCAAAAACAAGATCAGGTTACCAAAAACTGACAAATATTGTACATTCCAGAGTTTTAACAAAAAGGCCTTTTTTCATGGGAAGGATTAATGGCAAAAGAAATGTATTGCTATTATGCGGTAATGGTAAATGTAAAAGTAAATGATGCCTTGAAAGTTGATGCTTAAAATTCCTACAGATGTCACCAAATTTGTTGATTAATTACAAACCCTCTGTATGCATATAAGCAGTGTTGGAACAGACTGTGTTATTACGCCCTCTTAAGCATTATTAGGACAGTATTACACTGCAGGAAATTATAAATTGCTATCATATTGGGATGACAAAACCAATTAACAATGGAAAACAGACAGACCGTTATAAAATTTAGTGCTTAAGAAAAGATAAATGGCAAAGAAAGCCAAGGTGTCAGTGAGTACAGTTTCCTACACCATCAATAGGCACTGGGAAACTGGAGGAAACTTCAATAGGAGGTCTGGCAGACCCAAACCCCCATCAGAATCAGAAGACAAGAGTCAACAGCATGATAGGCGGTTTAGAGCTTCAAGCACAGCTTTACAAAATCGAAGTAAGTCTCAGTTTTTCCTGTGAAGAGAATACATCAAGCTACAGATTTGACAGGTTGAGTGGCAGTAAGAAAGCCACTGCAAAATAAGAAAAGAAGTTCCAGGAAGCACTACTGGGTGTACTATGGAAGACTGAAAAAAGCTCTTATGGACCGATTTAAATCTTTGTTTCATCACGCAAGGTTTATGGGTACACCGTCGAGGATGCAAAAAGATGGTTTCTCAGTGTGTGACACAGACTGTCACATATGGAGGAGAAAGCTTAATGGTGTGAGGCATGAACTTGTTCAAAATGAATGGCACCCTCTTGAGTATGCCTAGCTGGTAAGAGGTACATCCTACAGCAAGATAATGACCCAATACATACCTTCAGGCTATGTCAGAATGAACTATGAAAACAAGACGGTAGACTTCAAATCATGGAATGGCCAGCACACTCTCCAGACTTAATCCCCATCAAGCTGGGCAGAAGGGTGAAAGCAAAGCAACCTAGAAGTACAACATATTTTGAGGAACTTCTGCAACAATATTGAACAAAACTATATGATGTGTTGCCATTTCATTTTAGATTTAGTGCCAGTACTTTCTTACAGGAACTGTGTGTTATATACAATAGAATATATTGTAAATCACAGAATTGTAGCTCTGCTACAAATGTTTAGTGAGGAAAACAGTTTTCTACATGTCCACCACTTCTGGGCAGGTTAGGAAACCTTGATGAAGTGAGAGACTAATCTAGACAGGGCAGCATTCATAAAGAAAACACACAAAGAATTAAAATTTTCATTTTCACCCAAAACATGTATGTCTGTTTCTAGGAATACTTTGGCCCTAGTGGCAGACAATTGTAACTTTTCTTCACATCAATCACTATCCTTTTGAGGCAAGTGAAACAAAGTTAAAACATTTCAAGACCAGATATTATGGTAAATATTGTGGATTTACAGTTGCAATGTGACATTTTTATAATCAATTGAACATCAGCCAAGTGAATTTTCTCTGGACAGACAGCTCACCAGAATGTCCTAAATGCCCACAGCCTGTGATGTGAGCGGTGCACAGGCATGTAAGATATTTTTTTAGGCTATAGATGAGAAAGTCATTATTCTTTTTTAAATTTTACCATTACTGAACCAATTCTTATTTACACAAATGCCCAGATGAGGAATGTTACAGGTGAATTAGTAATTAGGGTTCATTTCAAAGTTTTTATTCACCGAAGCTTATTTTCAGCAACAACCTCAGGGGGAATGTTGCAGGGGGAGGAGGAACAATTAGCAATACATGTCTTGCTCAGGAACAGAACAACATAGCTTTCACCTTTTTGTTAGGGGATTAGAACCAGATACCTGACCTTTTAGTCAGATGCTCTAGTTAGAAAGTACAGTTTTAACTAATGCATTTTTGGCAACATTCAATTCCATCACACATACTCAAGGGTATGCAATTCTCAGTACATTTTGAGCTTTTGATCATCTGACCAGAGCATATGCACCGATAATAATGAAGGTGAAATGACTAAAAGCACAAAACAAATTACATATTTTATCGATCCTGAGTATAAGATGTAAACAGCATAAAATTTACTAATTTGTTGGTTTGAGCTTCTGCACATAATTATATTACCTGACCCATCCCAGAAATATGTATCTTGTCTAAATATAGGATTTGTTCCAAATATGTAAAAAAACTTGCCCGCTAGACATTCTACGGCTAGTTTGATTTGTAATGTACTCATATTGTCACGGCTGTTGTGCGTTGCGAAACCAAATGCAGACATTGTCGAAAGTAAAGGTGATTTAATCCAATAAACACACAGAGACGAACTAACACGAACAGTAAACGTAAATGAAAGGTGCTAAATGATATAGCAAAAAACACACAAACGATTTACAAAGAAACATGTAGCGTATCCACTGTAAATTGGAGTAGATGAAAACAGAACCGTGAATGTCATGAATCACAAACAATCAACCACACCTATTGTGTGGCTGTAGCCTAACCTAAGTAGGCTCCCCAATCAGAGTCAACTGAACACAGCTGCTCTGACTGGGGAGCCCACAGCGGCATAGAGAGGGCTAGGGGCCTCTCTAGGTGGCATGCCCTGACTGCGAGCCCCAAAGCATAGAGTAGGCTAGGGGTTCCCAGCCAGGACATGACACATATAAAAACAGTCAACCATTCCCAAGACCATTTAGCATAGCGTTGCAATAACAGCAACAATACCGGCCCTTGGTTTACATTAATGTTTAAATTTTTCTGAAATTAGTGTAGACATAAGCTACAAAAAGTGATTTTCCTTTACGTTTTATGTTTAGAAATCTGGCCATTCACTTCACAGCAGAAGTGCCACTAGCCTGCTAATGAAGGCAACTGACTTCATTTGTCTTTCATCATTTGTCACTAACTTTTTTATTTACTTTAAATTTTCATTTATCTGCTCTGTTGGAATCCTGCAAAAAATGTTGACTTCTTTTCAGAGAAAGCTGCTCCTGTCAGACTCCAACTTTGTCTTCACACTACAGCACCTCTAACGAGGTGGGCTCCTTCAAAGATTTAGCATAAGCCACTTCCGAAGGAAGCGGGTGTACCAAGTGATTACTTCAAGCGTACATTACAAAATATTGTAGCAGCTTGATCATTTTCCCATAACTTTCTCAAAGTACATTGTAATCTAAACAAGGTGTTACATCTCAGGGGTGACTCGGCTGGTCTAGGACATGTTCAGTGTGATCTCACTGTAGGGCAAGAGCGTCAATTCCCAATTATTTCAAGGTTGCAGGAATGTACACAAAGAGGGAGACTACTGTCAGTCCGTCAGCAGTCACACAGAATTTGGTTACGGTTTGGGGTGTGTCTTCTTGTTAGTGTCTCACTCTTGGATGAAGGGAGTGCAGCACTACTCGAGGTTAGAGGGTGTGAGAGTGACAGGAGACGCATGTGCAACTGACTCAGAATAAAAGACCCCATCCAGCAACTCAAGGTTATGTGTTTTTTTGTTCGGGGTATTACCCGCGCTGCTTCACGTCCTTGCTCTGTGTCTCGTGACACCTGTGGAGGGCAGAAACAACAGCCCCAACCTGGGAACATCGGGAAATGATATGTTTTCCCTATTTCTCATTGTTCTGGGCCCCACAACTATCTAGTACTCCATGATGCTGTCACCAGCCAACTTGCATGTCATAGGTCACAACCCAGCTAGGACACGCCTGTGATGCAGAGATACGGAGGTTGGAGAGCCTGCAAAGTCTAAAGCGTTTATGAAGCATCCCGAGCCCCAGCAGCACCAGACAAGCCATCCAGAGTCCCGACTGTGCCCAGGAAGTTGACCTCGTTAGGGACATGGCCGAATTGACTATAACTGTTCCAAGATGTGTACATAGAAAAAGTTATGCCATTTTGAAGGCAAATTGATTTAGATATGTCTTGTGCTCACTCACGCATTTTGTAAATTAATAATGAGCAGTTTCACTATTGCATCACATGTCCAGACCTTTGTAAAAGAAAATAGGTGACCTAATGTAAAATGTTTTAATTAAAATAAATTGAGCTGCATAATCATGTTGTATTAAATGCATTTAACTGCATATTTTCATAGAATTGGAAGACACCAGCTAATGATTGCAGACCATGCATGACTTGCAGTCCTTAATGACTAAATTTAAAATACTGGTGAAAGGGAGTACATATTCTATTAAAAAATTTAAAATTATAGTATTGTTTTTTTCTATACACCTCAGAATACTCTCTAGACATAGTGTACGTTAATGTTTTGCAAGGTTAAACAGTCTAGGAGACATTCTGGAACAGTGAACTGTATGGTTATTGAGTTAATAATACCTTTTTATAATAGGAATGATTTTAATCCCTCTCAGCTATGTTAAATGGATATTAAATGTTATTCTATTAGTGTCATTCTATTTCATGCTTTTTGTGGCATTTGAGAACAAAGTTTCAATTATTTGTTTATTTGACTAATATGGTTTTCAGTGTAATGTTTAATTTTGTGGTAGTCTGGGTTTTAATTAATGTACTGTGTTTTGAGTGAATTTGTGGGTATATAAAGATTTCACGTTCTCACAAAAAGTGTTAGCAAAAAGTGTTAGCAACTGTGAAAAACAGGCCAATCCCTCTGAGCCGAGCATCTTACCATTCTTTAAGATTCCTCTTGGTTATGGAGAAAATGGAGATACTTTACTCCAAAAAGTTCTGCATGTTTAAAGCATTAGCATTGGGTTGAATCTCAAACTTTCATTCATTTCTGTGAAAAATAATAATACTTCTCTTGTATTAGACATGATACTCAACATTGTAAGCAGTTGTCTTGGCAATAATTTGTGTGGTGAGTTGCAAAAATATTTTTGTTTTGTGTAGTAAAAGGATTTACTTTTTATATCTGAAAGATTCAGATTATTTATTTTCTACTTTTCATTTTATATTTGGGTGAAATATATCTTAAAATTATTACTGGAAGGGTACATACTGCCTTATAAGCTATGACTTTGTGAGGCACAAAGCACTTAGCCACATCAATCAAGTGCATTATATGGGGCTACCTTAGTTTTTTCATTATGCTGCAACTTTACTTGTATGTCAGCTGGCTTCATTCACCGTCCATGTCTGTTTGTCATCCCGTGTTATCCCAACAACTAAACAGCAACCTTTTCGAAGGGTCAGCAGGATAGAGTAAGACAAGTGTGGGAGAACATATTATGTGTTAAACCATGTTTATGTTCCTTGCTTGATAGTTTATAGTGTTTCTTCTTTATGCTTGGTTGCCGAGAAGAACATACAATATTGAGTGTAGAGTGCATAGTGCACAGGTGTCAAACCGGATCCACGGAGGGCCGAGTGTCTGCAGGTTTTCGCTGTCACCTTGTACTTGATTGATTAATTAGGTCACTAATTGGTCAGGTCTAACCTCACCTGATTGTTTAGGTCTGAACTGGGAACCAATTTACAGGAAAAAACAAAAACCTGCAGACACACGGCCCTCCGAGGAACCGGTTTGACACCCCTGGCGTAGGCCATAGTATATGATTAATATAATTTTCTTACTCATCAAACCATTCAGTGACTCCTCATTGATATGTTTGTGTTGATGCATTGTCATCCTGGAAGAGGCCCTATAATGAACCTCCTTTTAAAGTTTTTAAGATCCTTTCCTCTAGGGCAGTGGTCAACAAACAGGTGGTGTATTAGATTTCTAGCTTGTTGTAAAGAAAACATTTGTTTCTTTTCCAACTGGTTTAATTTAAATCTCAATTACTTTACTGTGATTGGCTGTGTGTGCTGTTTTGTGAGGGAAATGTGGCAATCCGGGAGCTGTAAGGCAGCCAACACCCCAGCAACACAGTGACCAGTGCCCCAGGTCAGAGTTGGAAGGAGGAATCCACTCCAGGTTTTACAACCAACCACCCCTAAGCCAGCCAACGAGGGACAGGGCTGCACCTCATCAGCTCATTGGGGAAGGGATAAAACCTCCCCAGTACAAGACTCGCGGAGAGAGAAGCAGAGAGAGCCCCGTATGGCTGCATTCTGAAGGCTACGCTAAAACCCTAACCAACAAGTGTGGTCCTCTGTTAACAGGTGTAACCCGCAGAAGGAACACCCTCAACTGAGGAGGAACCTGAGTCTTTGATTTGGTCAATAAACCTTTTGTTTTGTGCATTAACCCTGTGTTTGGTTGTGTCTGTTCCAAACTATGTGAGGTCACCCTCCGGTCTGAACTCTCTGGTTGCCACAGAAAATATAAACAAGCCAATCAGAAACTCGTTTTCAGCTACGTGAGGCTGACAATTCCTTACTCTTCAAACCTGCACCTGAATTTCCGGTGGTGCCGCTCTGGTATTAAAAGTAATGGTGCTCTTTTATTCAAGGTTTTTACACGAGTTGCCTGAAATGAATATCCACAATATTTGCAAGATCATCTTCAAGGCTCCAGCTAGCAAGTTGGAGAAAGGATTTGAGATTTGAGATGTATGCATTGTTATACAAAAATGCATTGTTATACAAAAACAATTACAAAGATAAGACGGCTAACACATTAGCTAGCCCACCGGCACAAAATAAGATTTGCAATGCGATTAGCTTGTATTAATTTAGTTTTACTAACATTAGTTAAGATTCATAGCTAGTTCATAGTTTTGTTAATTATGTACAGTAATTATGTATCATTACAATTATATTTATGGTCAGTCCTTGTCTGAGCCAGCAAATCTATGTAAACCAAAGGCACACTGTACCCCCGACTTCTTAAATCTTCTATTTCGTAGTACACATTCTCTTAAAATGACATGTCCAATTAAGCTGGTTCTGGGACAGCACAGTATTCACAATCCAGACGAACACGAACGCAAATCACACTCCATGGACTCATCATGGTTGATCTTGGCAGTTCTCTCTCTCCTTTCCCACAAACTGGGCCTTGGTGGCTGGATGATGAAATTGTGCCACTGAAATAGCACTGGTAAGGCTCCTTTAACCAACATCTTTCGTACAACTTCCAGGTGCCGGAAACTGGCAAGCAGTATTATTTTATTAGGAAAGTACGTCACCACCCATTGTTGTGTTGCTGTTATAGCTCTTGCTTTTTCAGAATGCAATAGTTTTGCTGAGATTGTGCTGAACCTGTTAGTGAGCGTTGTTAGTTAATATTTTTGCACTTTCTCTCAAGTTGTGTGTTTGTATTGTTTTTCAATGTTCATGCGCACAGACAGAAGGATGGTGATTGTTTTAATATGAAAATAAATGTAAAGATTATATTTTATATTTCCAGTGTTTTTTGCAATGTTAGATATCAACTCACACTTCAAATCAAAAAGTTATCTTGGACTTGTCTGTCTGGTCCGAACCGACAGAAGGTCGACTGTGGCACAATTCACTGAACATTTTTATGATGATTATGGGACGATTGTTGCAACACACAGTGCATCACACCCTGCTGCATATCAGCCGCAGTCAGAGTGCCCATGATGACTCCGATCCTCTAAGGGTGTAATAATTGCAGCAACTACAAAATCGGTCATTAAACTAAGGCAGACCGACGTATGTGTATAGATACAACCGTCCAGGTCTGGCTTGGTACTGTACCCGGAATGTGGAACATGCCTTAAATGTTTAATAAACGTGAGGATGAGGGTGAAGACGATGTTTATATTAAATAGTGAAGTTCAACTTTTTAAGGAGGATAAGGATCATCATTATTCTATATTAATAAAACACCCACATATCTTAAAAAAAACACAGTTAGAAAGAAAAAAAGAATACAATGATGTACAAATAACTGAAACCCTATATTCAATAGAAAATAGTAACAACATAAAACATTTAGAAACTAAGAAAGGTTATTGTTTCCTAGAAAATACTGTAGAGAAAAAAAATATTAGATTTTGTACAGTTGCCCACTGACAAAGAAATGATCAGTCTATAATTTTAATGGTAGGTCAATTTGAACAGTGAGAAACAGGAGAACAACAAAAAATTCAAATAAGTTATACATTGATTTGCATTTTACTTAGTGAAAACATATATGACCCCTTTGCAAAACATGAGTTAGTACTTGGTGGCAAAACACTTGTTGGCAATCACAGAAGTCAGATGTTTCTTGTCTCAAGGTTTGCACACATCTCAGGAGGGAATTTGTCCCACTCCTCTTTGCAGATCCTCTCCTAGTCATTAGGGTTTCGCGGCTGACGTTTGGCAACTCAAACCTCCACAGATGTTCTATGGGAATAAGGTCTGGAGACTGGCTAGGCCACTCCAGGACCTTAATGTGCTTATTCTTGAGTCAATCATTTGTTGCCTTGACCGTGTGTTTTGGGTCATTGTCATGCTGGAATACCCATCCACGACCAATTTTCAATGCCCTGGCTGAAGGATGGAGGTTCTCACCCAAGATATGATGGTCCATCCTCCCTTTGATGCGGTGAAGTTGTCCTGTCCCCTTAGCAGAAAAACACCCCCAAAGTATAATGTTTCCACCTCCATGTTAGACGGATGGGATGGTGTTCTTTGGATCATAGGCAGCATTCCTCCTCCTCCAAACACGGCGAGTGGAGTTGATGCCAAGGAGCTCGATTTCGGGGCATTTGGACCTGCATGTGGACAATGTTTTACCAATTGTTTTCTTGGTGACTATGGTCCCAGGTGCCTTAAGATCAGTGTTTCTCAACCCTGCCCCTGATCACTCCCCTGCACTGCATGTTTTAGATCTCTTCATGCTCTGTCACACCTGATTCAAATGATCAGCTCATTATATTCTCCTTCATGAGCTACAACAGGTATTTTGGGGCACGAACAGATTTAAAACATTCAGGGCAGCAGGGCGCCCAGGAGCAGGGTTAAGAATCACTGCTTTAGATCATTGACAAGATCCTCCCGTGTAGTTGTGGGGAGATTCCTCACTGTTCTTATGATCATTGACACTCCATGAGTTGAGATCTTGCATGGAGCACCAGAACAAGGGAGATATATTATTTTGTGTTTCTTCCATTTGCGAATAATCACACCAACTGATGTAAACTCCTCACAAAGCTGCTTGGCGATGGTCTTGTAGCCCATTCCAGCCTTGTGTAAGTTGTGAGCAAATTTATTCAACCCCCATTGCAAATGTATATTGTTAGTTCCTGCATCGTTTGTACGTTTATTGTCAAAAGGTACAGACTGTCAATGACTGTTTGCAATGAACAAATCAAACAAAAGCTATTGATATAGCTCAACACAACAAATGCTTCAAGTGGTTTCCCCAAATTCAACTGAAACTTATAATGACTTCTCCAAAAATGATTCAACCCCCTGAATAGAACCCCACACAAGAGCACAAATTTGCAAAACAGATATTGTCTCAAGCAAGGGCTTCATTAGCGCCACCAGGTTTGCCTGAGCAAGAACACTGAAATGTGTCAAAAAGATAGCAAAGACACTAAATGTTCCTAGAGACATGGTTGGAAGCTTAGCTCACACGTTCAAAGTGAAAGGAACAGTGATTACACCACTTGGACGGGGCAGAAAAAGTAAGCTATCAACGGCTGCAACCAGGTTGCTGAGAAGGCAGGTTGTGAAAAACCTTCAAGTGACTGCAAAAGACCTGCAGCAAGACCTGGTGGCCACAGGCACTGAGGATTCAGTGAGCACAGTAAAGTGTGTACTAACCGCAGAAGGTTTCCATGCCAGAACTCCAAGACATACACCACTACTAAGCCAAAAGCACAGGTCAATTTGGCTCCAATAAACCTTTCTCAAAAATATTTGTTTACCAACTGCAAAAGTTAGCTAGTTTAATGAGAACATTAAGCTGTGTACATTTCAATGAAAACATTTTACTCTTCATGCAAACATATTGACCATCCTAGTTGGGTTGACACATTTAAAATGTATCTCTGTAGATACTGTAACAGGGATAGACACAACGGACACAGAGGTTGTGTTCAATTCCCTGAAGGACGTTTTATTAAGAAAAAGAGAAGGGTGTGGGGAGGAGGTGAGGGAGAAAACCAAACCAAATGTCAAACCCTGTTTTTTGGGGAGGCAGTGTTGATTCTGGTGGGGCCTTGGATTTCTGGTCATAAGTGGTCACATTTTTGGTGGCCTCTGCACCCAACATTACCTGGCCATCTTCCACCACCTTCATCTTGCAGCCTTCTCTGATCCATTGCGCTTGCTTCTGTACTCCACCTGAGCTGCTCCCTGTGAGCCTGTGAATGCCCCAAGAGGAGCAAGTGTGTAGTGGCTGGGCTGACCAAGCTGGTAGCCAGGGCTTTAGGTGGCTCAGATGGTGCTGCCGTGGCCCTGGGAAGCTAATTGTGTGCTGTCTGGGTTCTGGGTTGCTCTTTAGCTGCTTCCTGGGTTGTGGGATACTCAAAAGGTACTGCAAGGCCTCTGAAGGCAGCCTTGACCTTCTCTTGCTTTGACAATATGCCCAGTCCTTACTGTTGCAGTGAATGCAGGGGCGTGGAGCTCCGGCATTTGGGCACTGTGTTCCCGCAGTCCCTGAATAATGTCTACAAGCCCACTTGGTGGGAGAAAAGATAGCATACACCATACACGTGTGTCTCCAACCCAGGGCTAACCTCAACCAGTGTAAAGGGTTCTTGTGGGCATTTTAGTATACAAAAATAGGTCAAATCCTACTTTGGGGGAGGCAGCGTTGACGTTTGGGGAAGCCTCCTGGTGAGGGTTTTCCAGGACATGTTGCTGTCGATTTTTTGAGGTCCCCGCCCCTCCTTCTGCTGTGCCTCTGTCTTGCAGCCTTTTCTGATCCATCTTCCATGCTTCTGGCCTCTGCCCGAGCTGCTCCCTCAGAGCCCTTAAATGTCTCCTTTGACAAGGTCCCAAGGGGAGGCAGGTGTGTAGGAATGCTAGTAAACCCTGTCTTGTGCATTTAGCCTCAAGTTCTCATCCATATTGCACCTTATGTCCTCTCTTGCATAACACCTGGGAAATAATCCTTAGCAATGTTGTACAGATAGTTCCATGCATCAAGCATTCATTGGATCCAGGAAGAATATTTGATGTGGATATAGCTGGATCCATGTTTGCATTAACAAAAATGTCTATCTTTTGTATAGATGCTAAAAATCTTCTGCCTGTTTTTTTTATATATATTTTAACATGGCATTACTGTATAAATAAAAATGTAAATCAAATTTTGGGGGGTTGAACGTAAAATTATAAAGTTTAGAAAGCAGTATTTGTACATTGTGAAAAAAAAATTGTGATACATAATGTTAGCTTGTTGTTGAATTTCAGTGAGACAATCATAAAAAAAGTGTGAAAGATGTGGTCATTAAATGCATAATGTTTCAAAGCAATAAAAAAAAGTCCACAGTTTAATCTACTTAGACTGCTGCTGTGGTAGCTGTGTGGAGAGTTTTGTAAAGATCAATTCATTGTTGGGAAATCTGGGGGTGCTTTGGTGGTGGTAAAGTGGGAGATTTGTACAGGGTAAAAGAGACCTTAAAGAAGGAAGGCTGTCAATCCATTTTGCAAAACCATGTCATGCCCTGTGGAGGTTTTCTTGATTAAAGGAAATTTCCTCTTACAACAGGGCCAACAACCGTGGCCAAAAGTTTTGAGAATGACACAAGTATTGGTTTACACAAAGTTTGCTGCTGCAGTGTTTTTAGATCTTTTTGTCAGATGTTACTATGGTATACAGAAGTACAATCAGAATCAGCTTCATTACCAAGTATCTTACCCATACAAGGAATTTGCTTTGGTGCTATGGAGCATGACAGAAAACACAGTAAGTGGTAACTGTATACTGTATAAGTAGCATAAAGTGCAATGTGCAAGAAGGAAGTCCAGAGAAGTGCATTAAGTAGAATTAAGTTATGGGGCAGAGGGGGCAGTGACAGTGGGGGTCATCTGGCCTTGTTGATGAGGCCAGCTGCCGATGGGAAGAAACTGTTCTTGTGGCGTAAGGTGTTGGTCTTATGGACTGTAGCCTCATGCCAGATGGGAGTGGCTGAAACAGTGTGTGTCCATGGTGGAAGGGAACAGCCACAATCTTTCCAGCGCACCTCAGGGTCCTGGTGGTGTACAGGTCCTGGAGGGATGGCAGATTGCAGCCAATCACCTTTTCAGCAAATCAAATGACACACTGCAGTCTGCTCTTGTGGCAGCAGCGTACCAGATGGTGATGGAGGAGGTGAGAATGGACTCAATGATGGCTGTGTAGAAGTGCACTATCATTGTCTTCAGCAGGTTGAACTTCTTCACATGCCTCAGGAAGTACATCCTCCGCGGTGGTGGAGGTCCTGGGTGATTATGATGCCCAGGAAGCGGAAGGAATCCATGATGGGGGGTCACACTTGAGGGATAAAGGCGGGTGGGGCTCGGTTCTTCTTAAAATCCACAACTATCTCCACTGTCTTCAGAGCGTTGAGCTCCAGGTTGTTCTTTCTGCACAAGTTCACCAGGTGGTCAATCTCCCGCCTGTAAGCCGTCTCATCCTCATCAGAGATGAGCCCAATGAGGGTGGTGTCATCCGCAAACTTCAGGAGCTTGACGGATTGATGACTGGAGGTGCAGCAGTTGGTGTATAGGGAGAAGAGCTAAGGGCAAAGGTCGCAGCCTTGAGGGGATCCGGTGCTGATGGACCAGGGATCAGGTAGACATGTTTCCCCAGCTTCACGTGCTGCCTCCTTTCAGACAGAAAGTCAGTGATCCACCTGCAGGCATTACATTCATTTCATGTGTCAAAGGGTATTATTGACAATTATATTAAGTACATGCAAAGAGTCAATATTCTTCAATTCGCCCTGGCATGCTGTCAATTAAAATGTTGATGTTTTGTTGCTCAAGACACTTAGTTATCTCATGGCAAGGTGCTCCATCATGCTGGGAGAATTTGGGAGAAGTTGCTCTCTTATTCAAGGGGGTGTTCTTAGGCGAAGTTGTGAGTGGGCCAACTCCCTTGGCTGAGAGGCAAACCCAAAATTGAATGGTCTCAGGATGACTTACTGTTGGGCATGACACAGGATTGATGAAAGCGCTAATTTATTCTTCTCCAGAGAAGCGCTTTTCCGGATGCCCAAAAAAATTGGAAAGGGGATTCAGAGAACATTACTTTCCTCAGCAATCCAATCCCTGTACCATTTGCAGAATATCAGTCTATCCCTGATGTTATTCCTGGAGAGAAGTGGGTTCTTTGCTGCCCTTTTAGATACCAGCCCATCCTCCAAAAGTCTTTGCCTGAACTGAAGAAATGAAGGATTATTTAGTTTAGCATAGTTTTAATAGCACAATAATCATTTCAATTAAAAAAATATCTTTCTAACTTTGTCAATGACTAAATGTCCTATTCATTTTGCTATATTTCCAATGTAAACTAATTTAATTTAGGTTGTCACAGAAAACAGTGAATTTTCTGATTGACCCTTTGAAATTGTGCAGGATGGCCATCTTCTCTCATGGAAAGTCCATGATTGACAACATGGACAATACATAAATTACCTCTAAAACAAGATTTTTTTGTATTCTCTGAGCTACTCCACCAATCATTTGTATCCCAACCCTGCTTGGTTCCTTCTTGAAAAGGTGGCCTCATATGTGGCCTCTTTTATGTGCATAAATACTAATTGATTGCAGATTTAACAATTTGTTCAAACCCGTTGACATGATTTACTGAACAGAGTTTCACATTTTTGGAAGAGAGTTGTGTTTACTTTTTCACAGAAATGTGCTTTATACTGACATTGTGTCTGATACTCACAAGAATTACGGTTAGGAATAGCTTACTTCCTGTCAGTTTTGAATATTCTTATTATTGGTGCCAGGTTGATCAAAGGCTGGGTCTGTTGCCTGCCTTTCTCATGGAGAGGCCATGATTGACAACATTGGCAGTAATTGTGGGTTGAATTTCATCTTAAACTACATATCTTTGTATTCCATTTAGAGCTATTTCCCAACCATGAATCTTAACCCCTCTGATTCTATGGACCCCTTCTACCTTTCCTTCATCCTTGCACTTTGCCTAGCTTGCTCCATTCTTGCAACCCAACCCTCTGTCATGGGTGAATATGGACCGATTGCCTACATACAGTAGAGGTTCACAACAAATGTTTAGATTTTTGTTTTAAATGATTTATTCAACAGAGTTTTGCCTGTTTGTACAGAATTGTGTTTACTGTTCTGCAAATGTGCATTGGTGTTGTGTGAAAGCAATAACAAATTACATTCTGTTATGTAAAAAATAATATGCTTGCGCACGTTTGGTTATGATGGAGATCAACTGGGCCGCAGTTCCATTAAAAATGTCTTGGCAATGAAAAAAAAAAGGTACAATCAATAAATGGCCACACAGAAATGCAATATATGCACATACTGTAAAACATTCACCTATTTCACTAAATAGAGAATTCAAAAAGAGAGAAAGAGAGAAATTGGGAAGAGAAAAACTGAGAAAGAGAAAGCGAGAGGTGAGAAGAGAAACATCTTTGGATTCATTGAGCATCCTACTTAATTGCTTCCGTAATCGATTGCCGTCCTGTGGCTTAGGTAGAATTCCAAATGCCACCCTTATGCTTAATAGTGCAAAATAACAGGGATTTAGAGCTATTTGGGATGCAGCCTCAGTCAGTTGAGACTGCTGATTTGGGACTGCTGGATATTGACACTGTGGTTTATTGTGCAATTGCTTTGTTGTACCAAACCAATCCTCAGAGGCTCAATAAGAGGTGCACTGTAAAAAAGCATCCTTGGCTCCACCGTGTACTTGATGTAGTGTCTTCAACTATAATCTGTTGTCTTTAGTTGTTTTGCTTACCCCACTGTTTTCTCAAGTAGAAGTTATGGCTTCTAGGCTACGGCCTGTTGTCAAGATTGTCAATACTTGTTCCTGTACCTGTCAAGTGTTTTTGTACATTGCTTATGTAGGCAATAATGTCCATGTCAGCTTAACACTAATGTCAGGCGTCATTGAATTTTCAAAGTACTGCTCCAAAACACATTCCATGTAACAATGAGATGTACTATTTCTATTGATTTCTAGTCAGTGGTAAGGGAGCACTACATGTTCCACAATATACATCCTTCTGCTAATGCTTCAGTCCTTTTTTTCTCCTGTAATACCACATGCATCACTCATGCTAATAACTGCACTTTTCTTTTTGTCTTTTCATCAGACACTTGCTGCTCTAGCATCCCTGTTTTCTCCTGTCCTCTCTTCAATATTTTATGCTGTTAAAAGTGCATCTATTCTCGGCATTTCCCCATGCCCTGCTACCTCCTGACTGTCAAAACATAATTTGCTATCCCTGACTCTTTCCCCCCCTCCTCGCTTCTCAATCATCTCCATTGGGACCATCTTATATTGGTAAGACCCTCACTACACTCTTTCACACTCTCTTGCCTTTCTTATTGTCCTTAAGTTTGTAGAGTTTTTCTCCATCATTGTTGCTGCTCCATTTTTTTGTTCATTAAAATCACATAAAATTGATCAGAAATACAGTGTAGACATGGTTATTGACTAATGTCAAGAGTTGGCAGAGATGCGAAGAAAAAGCCACATCTAAAAAAGGCAGATGAAAAAAAAGGATGTGCAAAAGAACACAAACACTGGGCAGAGAAAGAACTTTGAGTGATCCCAAACTTTTGAACAGTGGTGTATACCTGTACAAACATATGAACAGTGGTGTATACCTGTACAAACATATGAACAGTGGTGTATACCTGTACAAACATATGAACAGTGGTGTATACCTGTACAAACATATGAACAGTGGCGTATACCTGTACAAACATATGAACAGTGGCGTATACCTGTACAAACATATGAACAGTGG
>JACXGK010003449.1:0-21709 GCA_016801125.1 Novumbra hubbsi | reverse complement strand
TGAACAGTGGCGTATACCTGTACAAACATATGAACAGTGGTGTATACCTGTACAAACATATGAACAGTGGTGTATACCTGTACAAACATATGAACAGTGGTGTATACCTGTACAAACATATGCACACACACCCACAAAAACACGCACCAAATTCGATAACTTATTGAACACATGTTCTCAGTCTGTGTAATGCAGAATCTTTATGCTTCATTCGGCACAATTATTTGCCTATACCCATTTACTATTTAGATTTCTGTTGTGTTGCCCTTGCCAGTGGATCCAGATAAAAAGTTTCCCCCTCTGCTTGTTTCAAGCCTCTTGAGTTTTTCTTAAAGTCAACTATAGATTTTATTGCAAGTTCATCCCTCAGCCACTCATTTACATTTCCTCACTTTTCATTGTGTCCTGATATTGCAGAACATTGTTCTTGATTGCTTGGCAGTTGCCATTATCCCAGGCCTATATATCTTTACAATCACATTTGCCTTTGGCACAACAGGGTACTTGCTGGAGCAAATCGGGTTAAGCACCACGCCCAAGGGTACAAACCGTAGGAAGGCCCACCTGGAGTTCAGACTTGCTGTCCTCCTGATCATCAGTAACCGTAACGGCCTTGCTCTGTAGTCCTTTATCATTCTTCCTCCCCCTACCTTAAATGTATCTTCTCATATGGTTTCTACCTAGAAATCTGTCTTTCTTTCGGTCTCCCAGGCTCTCACTTGGTCGCTCATGCCATCTCACTTGATTTTGGCACAGTGAGGTTAGGTAAACAGAGGAATTGAAAATTCATGTCAGTAAAAAAGGGTGAGAAACTAAGGGGACGGGGTTGGACTAGAGAGGCGGGTATGGTGGTCATGTAAGCGCGATTTAGTAACACAGCACTGAACACGGGAGACTAGACAAAAATGTTTTTTTCTAGACATTTTTGTCAAACCAAACATTGTGGTTTTTGGATGGCAATATTTTTTAAAGGCATTTATTTAGAATTCCTGGATAATAGGATTTCAAACTAGGTCTTTGGTGTTTTGTTTTGTTTAGATTTTATTTTAGGAATAAGCTTGAAGCCATTATGCTTGTTTCCATATTGCACACCCAACAAGAAATCAGTCAGATCACAGTCAGAGGACTTGCTCACTCAACTGTCTTTTGCTATTGTTTTCGACCAACCAGTGTGAAGGAGTTGCTAGAGCAGGAAAAGACAAGGAAATTCCTCCTGTTGATGTCACACCCACCTTGGGGAATTCGTAGCCAATACGCATCACACCTTGGGCTACCAGCCTCACATCACACCGTGGTGCTGTCAAGGCTTGGACCTACAATGTCCATGTGAATGTTATTAACTGAAATAAGAAATGAAAGAAACAATAACACAAAATAAAGTTGCTGCCAAATTCCCCTGTCTATGAGACAGATATTATTACTAGATTTTGCCAATCCCCCAGCGGTGCAGAAAGACACAGGATCATCAACTGGTTTCCCAAAATGACAATGACCTCTGCTTGAAAGAGAAAAGGAAAAAAATATATATATATTTACAAGGTTTGTAGCCAGCCATAGGTTGCTAGGGAGAATACCAAACTGGTTTCTAGGGGGCTAGACATCTACCCATCAAATTGACTTCACAAGTTCTTCACAAGTTCCTTCTTGATCCTGAAAAGAAAACAGTATGCATATCCTTGTTGTTGTGGGACGGTGTTCATGCTGAAGCTTAGTTGTGTCCCGTGTCTACATAGTTTTTCCCTGTTTTTTTTTTATGCTGCCAATGTGTACAGCTGTTGTGTAATACATGCATGTCAGGTCCTTTTATTGCCATTACCATTACTGCTCTCATTGTATCAGCTTTTTATTGTAGGCAATATTACATTAATTGCATACAATTTCTTTCCTCTGAACAATACTGTTTCCCTACATCCTATTTCCATTGTGTGTGCTTGTAATTGTCAATAAAATATTATTGTGTGTAACTGTGAGGTTGCCTCATTCCCCTCTGACTGGGGGCGGTGCTAGGGGTCACAGATCAGCCAAACACGTAGACCCAGATCTATAGCTCTTTTTCAAGAATGATAAAATAGAGATGGGACTGGAAGGATAATGAATAAGAGGTAACAAAAGCCATAAATAAATCTCACTTTGTCTTTAAATAAATTCTGTTGGGAAATCAATAATAAGCCAACAAGGATATATGAACATGAAGAGGTTGATTGATGATAATTTGGTCTAATAAACAATGTGTCCTTACCGGTATCATTAATCATTGCATCAAGAGTAAATAAGGTTTACAATGTACTTTGGTGTACGACTACAAATGTCAGCCACGCAGTGCCTAGCAACGCTAAAACAAGATCAGCAACATGTCCCAGCAAATCAAATTCAAACACGTTTGATTATTGATGACATCAGCAATCCTCTGGAGATCAGGATCATCTAGTACACAATACGTAAAAAGCTTATGTTGAAGTCTCATACCACTGCTTCTAAACCCAGATCATTTTCTCAAATAGGAATATATGAATATTAAATATTCGAATACATTTAAATCTTCATTGACAGTGAGTATGATTTACAAAAGAAAGAGGTTTTGGAAAGAATGAGAGAAACATGTGTACAATGGATATGCAGTGTAGTCCTCTTGAGTGAGTGGTGACAAATGGATGACAAATGCTGGTAACAAGCGATTCAGCATAGTAAGAACCGACAGGCAAGGGCAGGGGAGAGGGAGAGTTGGGGAAAAGTGTTGGTAGCCTACTCTCTTTTTCTCTTTCATCCCCCTTTCCCAGTCACCACGGCAACATGCCTGGAGGGCACTCAAGAGAGGCGTCATCATCACTGACAAAAACAACACAAAGGGAGAGAGTGAGTGAAGGGAAACTAAAGCAAAATAGACAGTGTGTGCGGGTATGTGTTTGTGTGAGAATGGTGGTGAGGGGGAAAGAATAGGGCTTATGTGCTTTTGGCAGGCTCTACTATTTGTTGCAATGAAGAATTCTAAAGTTCAACTTCAGATATAACTAATCATAAGATCCTAAGAAAATGTGTATTTAAAAAAGATTATAGACACATTGAGATTTCTTCAAGCCAAATGACTAAAACACACTTTTAGGAAAATTACACACGATAATAACAGTTATAATAAACCTACTTAATTTGCATAATTAATCAAACGTAATGCCTGAAACACTGAAATTAATAGTGTCATTACTTCACTGGCCGAAAGCATGGTTAAAAACCGCCAACGAAATTAAACAGGTTAATTAAAATATTCTTGATTTGGAAAATTAAACATGCGCGCACATCCCACGCACACACACACACACACACACACACACAAGCACACCACGGTAGTAGCGGGGCGGGGCTGCTAGATAGACAAGGCGAGAGCACATCTTGTCTATCAGAGGCGGGATTGTAGAGGCAACGGGTGCGCTGCGCGTGGCAGGTTTCGAAAGACGCGGCAGGTGAAAGTCAAAGTCTCAGCGGACTGTCTGAGGTGATGCAAATGTAAAATGCCAAAGTCGACTATTAAATGTACCGTCGAAACAAAACAGATCTGCTAGTCTACACAAAGGACGAGGACGTAAAACATTTTTGAGAAACTTTGATCGTATAATGTCAACGCCAGCTGTGTGAGGTGAGTTAGCTAGAGAACGTGAGGTGTCTTGCAGCATCTTGTCAATCTCTCTTCCCGGGACATCCGTTGTCAGTAGCCTATTTAACGAAATTCGTTGCATGATTTGCTAATATTCCTTCGGAACAAACAATTGTTTATCGGGCAGCAGAGAGGATTAGGGAACAATACGTTGAGTGCACTAAAATAAAGTAAAAATATAGCATTGGGGAGGATGCCGACATGTGGTTTTTCGACGCAATGGAATTAGAGTTGAAGAACACGTAAACGAAGCCAAGTACTAGTATTTCCTTCTGCAAGGTTGCTGGAAACTATTCAACTGCTTCGTGTTGGCCGCTGGGATGTTGTGAGCGACCCGCTGTTTGGGACGGATGGACTGAGTGCAAAGAAGGTAGCGAGAACGAAGGGGGAGAACGAGGAACAGTGGGATTATGGCTTTAGCCACGGTCTCTCTTTGTGTAATAGTGCTCGCCTTTACAAACTTGCACCTAACGAGAGCCAACGACCGACATGCAGTCTATTGGAACAGCTCAAATTTACAGTAAGTAGTCTACTAATATAATTCCTTTCCTTTTTGCCCTTTTCATCTTTCCTTTTGTTGCTGTGCACCTAACCTGACAACAGATGTCACTGTGAGGAATTGATCATTCTAACCCAGTTTACAAAATTATTATACTGCAACATAGTAAAAGTTGAACTCGCAGGAGGTTACTATTATATGTGAAAAGGCTCATACTTAATATCTTTAATCAGTATGTCCATTCAAATCTGTAAATGCAAGCAATGCTTTTTATATTTGCCTAAGCATATATATATATATATATATATTCCATTGAAACTTTATTTCCACAGCCCCAAACATGATTAATATTCCCCCAGTGTATTACAGAATGTGCATATTGCCAATAACACCACACACCCACAGATACACACACTAGCCAAATTCCGGCAGCTGTGTTGCTGTATTGTTCCTTTCCACCAAGTAGGTACCTAGTGTTCTATATAAATATTTAATAGGACCAACTCAGTTTTCTCTATCTCTCCTCTCACAATGTCTCGTATCTGTCATCTATGACCCCCCCACACCCCCCCATACTCATCATCTGACTGCAATCCATTCTAAAATTATCTGCCATCTGTGTCCCTCCCCACTCCCATTGAAACCTACCCCCCCTTTCTCCTCATATTCCATCTTTCCCTATAGTCGTGCTACTATGGTAAGTTACTGTACTGTAGGTAAGCATTTCCATACCTCTTTAACTCAATCACCTACCTCTGCGGCAGAGATTGATGTGGTATCTGGCGCCTATTGTCCTCTCATTAGTTTACAGCAAATGCATCATTCTCACCTTTTTATCTTCCCTCACATCGTCTCTTTGTGCGCTCTCTCGCTTCCTCTCCCTTTTACCTTCTATTCACATTCACCTCAGGCACTGGCCTCTCTCCTGTTTCCCGTCTATATGCCCAGCCTGCCCCCTCTCAATTCCTCTTTTTGTGTGCATCTCATTACAGCCCCCGCCGCCCCTTCTCACTCACCTCCAAATCCAAGATTGTGTACTAAATGGCAGCCTATTATCTTTATGGTGTGCTCGTTTTCACCACGGCCCATAGGGCAGTCCTGAAAAGTGGTGCACTTAAAAGGGCACAGGGTGCCATTTTGGACAAGCAGAAAAGTACACAAAGATAACTATGTAGGAGAAAGTTGTTTGAATGCATCTCAATGAGAATTTGGAAATATTTATCTCCTCCTGTGTACACAACAAACAGTGCAATCGAACGCCAAGTCAAATTCCAACCAGCTCTGGTCGCAATAGCAATTATGCATGTCAGTGTGAATCTCAAAAGAGGAGAGGCATATTAGAGGAGACTTATTAGCATTGCTAGAGCAAAGTGCTCTGAGGATTTTGCAGGTTTGTGCTTGTCACATTCTGTATTAGTATTATCTATCATTGTTAATTATTCATTTGGTGTATGTTTTATCCAGAATGACTTGCACAGTGTAAGGAGTATGCCCAGGCATTATACGATGTAATCATTCATAAAGTGTTGGCACATCAGCACCTCAATATACATTTATATGAATAGGATGTGTGTGCGCGTGTGTGTACAATATTTCCCTTCCATACTGAGATAAGGAATCTGTCAAATAATGCAAAAATTGACCCAGTTTGCAGGTAGCAGACAACTCCATAGAGGATAGGGCAGGAATACTGATAAGCGATCAAGCCTTAAAGGCCGTAGGCTTTAGGCCTCTCCAGCACTGTTTGCCCATCCCAAAGGGCACCCTGGTCTCTATATATGGTACTTCTTTTGACAAGAGCCCTATGAGTTTTGGTCAACAGTAGTACACCAAATAGGCAATGAGGGAATAATAAGCTAGTTAGGATGCAGACTGTCTACATCGCTTAAGGCCCACAACCCAGCTTTAAATACAACCTCAGGGGGACTAGCAATGAGCCGATGCCTGGGCAGAAGACCTGGGACCAGGGGCTTTCACGGCTGAACTCTGGGTGAGCCCTTGCTGTTCGCTGTACCCTTGAGCGAAGCATTCAACCCAAATGGCTAAATATAATGTTCCTGCTGTAAAAAGTGGGCTCACATGAAAACCAAGATGCACTAAGGTCTTGAAGACTTCTTAACATGGGTTTTAGAAAAAAAGTTACGACAAGGATAATAGATCTTTCTATGTACGGCACAATGAAAGTCAAAGAGGAAGAAGAGTCAAGACTATAAGATCCTTTACACACCTGAAGCACATTTGTAATTCTTTCATGGGGATTTGTTTGAAAAGAGAACCTGGAAACGTAAATCGAAGGGAGTTGGAGATACTCTGTATGACTTTACTTGCTATTTGGGGTGCTTCTATGGAGTCACTGCACCATTAGCTACCTCCATCTCCATTAAAGTGTTGCCTCCACCTTCAGCTCGTAACGGCATGTCGAAGCCAACTTGTTACAGATGTCCCTGCTAATGGCTGACTGAAGCAGGAAAAAACACACATGCAGGCCATTAAATCATCCCGCATCTGAGGCCATCTGCCAATTAGAGAGGGGCGATGTGGAACATCTTGAGGAGTGCTTGGGAGCTGTGGGAGCACTGAGTGAAAAGAAGTCGCCTCTCTTCTGCCACCTCATCAGGTGTTGGCTTTGCCAGGGACACAGCCTGAGTTCCAAATGGCACCTCTTTCTCTGTTGTGCCCTGCTAAAACTGTTCTACATTCTCCAAAGTAGTGCAATATGTGGCTACTATTTTGGACCAAGGCACATAGCATGGTCTTGTAATTGGACCTTCTGTGTCAACATGATCAAAACAATAGTATGGCTTTTACTCAGTCAGTGTCGCCGCTAAGGATCATAACTAAGGCTTTCTGTCCTTTGCACAGGCACAGAAGGGAATAGTAAGGAACCTGCAGTATGATAAAGTCCCCCACCTTACTCAAAATCCATCTACCATTGGATGGAAGCTCCAAGTTATTGCTTTATGTGTGTTCATACCACCCTGTGACCCTGATTTGAGACCTGAAATTGAGTCTGTCAGGCCCGAACCAAATGAAGAAATAAAGCACTGCTCCATAATACATCCCTGCCTGGTTGGCTCACGATATCCGGTGTTACAAAATAAATTATCACCTTAACAAATGGGTTTCCTGAGAGTAAGAGGCAGGGGGGAGGGGTGGGGGGGTCGGGGAGCTGTCTTACTCACCCGCCTCATTAACCACTAAGTTTATGTGGGTGGAGGATGACCAGCAACTTGGAAATGGCACTGTGTGTCGTAGAAGAGGTGAGGCCTAAAACCCCTGGGATGGAGAGTTTTTCTGTGTTTCAATGTGATATACAGTCATGTGAAAACATAAAAACCCATTGAGCTTAATTCCAACCACATTCATTGATAAAAGGTAACTCATTTGAACTAATCACACAAAACAAACTTAGAAAGGATTTACAGTATGCAATTAAATAACGTTTTCACACCCCTAGCTTTACCATCACATAAAATGGCAAAAATTAGAATCAAATAATCATATAAAATATGTTTTACATCAGCACTTGTCACATAACGCTTTTTCACATAACCAGCCTGAAAACCCCAATGAGAGAGCAAAAACTGTGAGTTGATTCACAGTGGTAAGGAAAAATTTGTAGTAACCAAAATGTTTTAACAAATCCAAATCTATTCTTTAAAGTAGCCACCATTTGCCTTGATGACAGCTTTGCACACTCTTGGAATTCTTTTACCAGCTTTTAATAGTTAGCTGGAATGATTTTCCAACATATGCCGAGCACTTGTTGGATGCTTTTCCTTCACTCTGTGTTCCAACTCATCCCAAACCATCTATATTGGGTAGAGATTGTTGAATAACAAATGATAGTCCCACTTAGCGCAAACCAAATGGAATGGCATATTGCTTCAGAATGCTGTGGTAGCCGTGCTGGTTGAATGTGCCCTCAATTCTACATAAATTACAGCCAGTGTCACCAGCAACCATACCATCCAACAACCATACCTCCTCCATGCTTAACTATGGAAACCACACATGCAGAAATCATCTGTTTACTTGGTGACTCAGTGTCTCACAAAGACATGGTAGTTGGAACCAGAAATATCACATTTGGACTCTGGATTTTCACCATTCTAATGTCCATTCCTGGACCAATAAGTCTCTTATTGATGTCCTTCAGTGGTTTCATTGCGCAATATGACCATAATGTCCTAACCATAAGTCTCCTATGAATAGTTGAGATGGGTCTGTAACTTCAACCCTTGGACTCTGAGGTTAGTTTATTGGAGATTTCTGAGTCTGGTAACTCCACTGAACTTAACTCTGTGTCTTTCTTTGCTGTGGAGATCCTCATGAGAGTTTCATCATAATGCTTGATGTGTTTGGCGACCGCCCTTGAAGTGTTCCAGATTGACTGACCTTCATGTCTTTAAGTAATGATGGACTGTGGGTTTTATATTTGAGCTGTACTTTCCGTAATTTGCTACAGTATGTATACGTTATGATGGTGTTCTGTTTATCAACCTTGTCAACCCAAACAGTTTGCTAAAATTCCTTAAGAAAATTAACTTTTATCAGGGCACACCTGTTAATAGAAGTTAATTTTAGGTGCCTTTTTGAGGAATGGCCTTGCTTATTTCAGCAAGAAAATACTACATTCTGCACGTATTACAACAGCATGACTCTTTTGTTAAAAGAAGAGGTGATGCACCCCAGTGTTAAACCTGTCCCAACTTTTTGTAAAACATGTATCTGGAATCAAATAAATTAATTGGCATGTAGGTTTCAGTTTTAACATTTTATATTTTATCTTTGTACTTTTCAATAGAATATAGGGATAAGTAATTTTCACATACTTGCATTGTGTTTTCATTTGCAGTACAGGGTTGCATTTATTCTTAAAATATTAACATGTTACATATTTTCTAATTTTTAAGACATGTAGATTTTTGTCCTTCTTTTCACCTGTGTTTTGTGTTTTTCTCGCAAGCTTTCTTTAGTAATTCTGCAAGAAGTCATCGTAAATGTAAAAAAACTATTTGGATAGGTCTGGTCCTGTATGCAGGGTTGCCAGATTTAATGGACAACGAATCACCCACGGTGAAAACAAAAAAACACCCAAATGCAATAATATTTCTATAAAACCGTGTCTGTAAATCTACTTGCCCAAGTCTCTTTTTGCACGCACAGTCATTAACAAGGGAATCTCCTCATTCTGCAGGAAATCTCCGCAACTAGCAACACTGCTAACATAAGTATAAGTTAACTCTTACTGTCACATTCACTGCTGAAAATAATGTTTATCACACAAAGAAACCATTTTGGCGGCAGTTGGAAAATTTGGGAAAGCGGTTAAAGATTTTTGGAAGGCGGTTCCAGAATATGGGTAGGCAGTCCCCTTTGAGTTAATATGCAGCCCTGTAATCAGGGTTCAAAATTAGCAATGCGGGTACATTTTGTCTTTGTCGAGTAAATTATGGAGACTACACGAGACTACAGATAAAAATATTTCATACATGCGCTAGAGAAAGCAGCTGGCTTTCTGTCACTTCAATCGGATGGATCTGCCGCGCTACATGTGTCGTGCTCGTGCCTAGTTCATAACATTAATTCCATCTGTCATCAACCAGCATTTTTTGTGATACAGTAGTTAAAACCTAAGGTAAGCTTACTTGTTGACAGTTGTAGGTTGACGTCATAGTTCTCATCAAAGAAAAAAAAAATTTGTTCAGGCCTTGAAGACTACTCTTACCATGGCTAATGCGAGTGACCGCTCAACATTTCATCTACTGAAAATAATGACTTTTGTGAAAGATGGAGATACAATGAAGGTGTTCCAAAAACATGGCTGGAGTTTAAGGAGGGAGTTATGTTTTTCAATGTGTGCCGTGTCAATGTAAAGGAAAAGTGCAGAGGCAATTCCTTTTTTTGTTGGCACTACAACTATGAAACGGGATAATATTATATTTTACAAGAGCTCACAATTTTACTGTGATCAGTCACCAAGGCACAGCCTCTGCCCCTCCAGGTTACCTCATTGGTAGGCAAAAAAGCACAAACCTGTCTGGCGCTACCGCATTGCCAAGAAAGGACCCTAGTCGAACTTTGAATAGATGTGCAAGTAAATTGATTCAACACTAGAAGCGCCAACTTTACCCAGTGAAGAGAAATTCCAGGACCCTGCTTTTTTAATTTTCCTAAATATGTGTGTTTTATCACCCAGCCTTTTTTTTTCATTCCTGTACAATGTTAAATTGCGCGTTCGGCCATTTTTATTCCTGCATTCCATGGTTGCAATTGCAGCGAATTCGCAATCAGCAGATGTCGCAAGGGCTCCCGTATAGGAGTCATCGTTTTTTTAGAAGAAAACAAATCTTTAAATTGTATAAATGTATAGATCAGGGGCATTCAATTAAAATGTAGAAAGGTCCAGCTAGACCAAATTACTTCAAGCAAATGTTCGGAACTGATTTTGTTTTACGTAATTTGCGTCAATCGGTTTTAAAGGGTTAGTTAGGTGATATTTGATAATTTCCCACGGCACATCTGACGATCTCTCGCCACGGCACACTGTTTGGGAAACACCGGTCTAAAGTGTTTGATTGACACAGACATCTTGATAAACGTTCGAAAATACACGGGAGCTGAGCGAAATTATGCAGGAAAGTTAAAATTGACAGATGCCGAACTAAAAGCATTTGTGGATCTTATTTATTTGAGAGGTGCTACTGACGGTAAAAGCATGAAACTCGATGATTATTGGTTGACCGAAATTAAAATAAAAAATTCTGAGATATCTGCGCCTCGATGACAGGACCACAAGGACTGCCCGTCTTGTGAATGATACATTTGCGATGATATCGGAGGTATTCGATACGTTTGTGAAAAACAGTGCAGTGAGAACATAACTGTAGTAGATGAACAAGGAGCAGTGTCGCTTTACACAATACATGGCCAATAAACATTTGGCATTAAATTCTAAATAGCCGCCAACAAAATACATGTTAAATGCACAACGCAATTTATGGAGAAATGATTGTAGCGGACAATATTGTTATGAAACTGCGAAAAGGAGATGTAAAGTCAGCGTTCAATGTTCAGGCAACAAAACTTGTGAGCTCTGCCAGACGTGTTAGGGACGTGACTTAAGACCAAATCTATTGATTCGCGAGACAAGCTCCTTGACATTGCCAGTTCAGTTGCCAAATATGTTATATTATGCTTTGTGTTCTCAGCGACTTTTGTTCCTTGTTTTTTGGTTTGTTTCCAGTGCAGTGAGAACATAACTGTAAATGAACAACTTTTCCCCATCAAGACGTGGTGTTGCGTTACACAATAAATGGCCAATAAACCGGACACATTTGGCATTAAATTCTGGGTAGCCGCAAACAAAATATATGTTGAACGCACAACCCTATTTATGGAAAGATGAAAGTAGGCCGGCTGGTCAGCGGTTATCAGACAATATTGTTATGCGTTTGCGAAAAGAAGATGTAAAGTCAGCGTTCAATGTTCAGGGAATCAAATTTGAGCTCTGCCAGACAGGTTAGCGATTTGACTGGAGACCAAATCTATTGATTCGCGATGCGATCTTTAGGTGGGGGATGGGTGCATTCTTTACTAGCTCAAGCAAAGAAACAAAAAAACCCTGAGCACAATGCAATTCCCTAAGACTAACCTATTAGAGTATCCACTAATTACACACACCCATTCGATTGCTAATTTTCATATCAGGTGATTTTACATGAATGTTTCAAACGCAATTTTAATAGCTCCTCCATATCCAGCCTAGTGTGTAGTAGGGAGCTGATTGAAAATGAAAGTTAGGCTCTATAGGGTATATCATGCTTTATTGTCTACGCAACTTTTATTCCCTGTTTTCTACGTTTTTTTTCAGTTAGTGGAACATGTTTGATGTTTTACTTTGTTCTTTTAAATGTCACTTGTTTTTATTTAGTGATATTTGGGTTTTGTGAGCAGGTCGATTTATTGTGAAATTTAAAACGCAACATGGACATTGGCCATAGATCGACAGTAAGGTGAAGGCGCAAGACAATCTCCTTGTCATTTTTATTTAGTCAATTTATATTTTCTTCCTTGCTATTTGTATAATCCCACCAATATTTTCAAACTTCAAACTTGAGCGCGATATTATAACGTATAAAACCAAGCCAGACCGGCGTCTTTACACATTGTATTTACTGCTATTGTTACACCCTTACCTCGAAAACGGAGCAACAATGAATCAAAACACTTTGACACAAGATAAAACAGACACCCAAAAGTTTTGGCCTTGACTTTGGATCCGTACAAGAAGCGCCATCTAGCGACCATTACGTGTCAGTAAATATGTCCCTGTCTGTAGACTCATGGGCAGATTTTGCCCAAACTCCGCCTTTGGGGGGTAACAATGTCTCTGCGCTTCTAGTGTTAACATGTTATAGCAGTGATATATATTTTTCTAATATAATTTTATAATATTTTATATTATAAATTACCCAGTACCCACCAAAGATCACGTTATCCACCGTATAATTGATTGATTCTTAAGTGTTACACTTGAGTGTTGGAACAGTTGAATTAATGTTGATGTTTTATATTGATTAATAATCATATACGAGACCAAGATGACATGCTAAATACTGCTAATTGGAAAAATCTGTCTGGCAAATACCAATACCACCTTGGCTGGTAGGCCAACAAGTTATTTTTGGACCCTGCTTATTATACATAATGTTTTGCAAATGAACATTAGCTATGTTTTGCAAATGTATAAAAGGGGTAGCAAATTGTCTACAAGCTTCTCTTGCCACAACGAATATTGAAATGTATGAGTGAACTGTCAGAAAGAAACTGCACAAACATGGCCTACATGGAAAGTCAGGAAGTATATCAAGACATGTCTGATGTTTGCCAAAAAACACCAAAACAATTAGAACTATGTGTTTGGACAGATGTGTTGTTTTGCCTGAATGCAGGTGCCATGTTAGGCAAAAACAAAACACTGCCTATAAACATGAGAATCTCATACCGAACCGCACAGTATAGTGGGGATTGCATTTTGGTTTGGGGCTGCTTTGCTGCCTCAGTACTTAGCCAACTTGCCATCAGTGAGTGACTCATGAGTTACATATTGCACCATAGCAATATTGAGGAGGATGTGAGACCATCTGTCAGAAACCTGAACTGTACTGAATATTGATCTTGCAATAGGACAATGATCCAAAACAAACAAAAAAACTGCAATGTACAACAAGAAAAGGACCATGTCAAACCTATAGAAATGATGTGGGGGACTTGAAGCAGGCCATGCGTGCATGATGCTCTCGAATATGACACTATTGAAGCAGTACTGTAAAGAGGGGGTAGAAATTTCACCCAAGTGATGTAAGAGACTGATAGACGTTACAAGAAGTGGCAACATCAAGTTATTTTAGCTTAAGGGGGAACACCAGCTAGGGGTGTATTTATTTTTTTTACATCATGAAAATGCATTTCTGGTGATTTTCTATGAATGAGGTTAAGATTGTGAAGATTACATATGTCAAGGATGTTATTGATAGGCATGGAAACCCAAATAAAAATGGAATAAGATTGAGCAGAGTAGACACGTATTGCAAGAAAGGTGTGGGGTAAAGCTATGGAGATTACGGAGTGCTGGTGGAATGATGGAAGGTGTGAAATAAAAACAGTTGAATGCACTACAGATACTTTTTGTGTTGAGCAGATACTTATTTGTACGATCCCGTACAAATATGGACACAGGCAGTGATACTCATGTGGCATGGTGCAGAGACAATAGCTGCCGTCTGGGCCTACACATCACAGTGCTGCGGGGTGGGCGTGCGAGACAAAAGCGGATTTGCTAGCTGATTACATGCAAGGCTGTCTGCTTGGCTCCATCTCCCAGCAGTCTTGCCAATTTTGCATACAAATGCATCTTACTCACTGTCATTGAATTTGTTGTTTCCCACATTTGTTGCAGCACGTGCCATGCAACCATCTTAAACCGCATTAGATACATTTCAAGCTTTTTATTATTATCTGGCTTGCAGACAATGGTTGTAATACTGAATGAGAATTTGTGAGAAATGCTGACTGGAATGTGTGCAGAATGCCCTTCAATGGTGAATTAATGTAGCAAGACTATGCAAATTCAAAACTGTTAACATCTATATTTTCATATTCAGTTGACTTTCTAAAGTCAGTTTGTACCCACAGAAATGTTTCTGAAGTGTTTCTTATTTATTATTTTTTTTCTTCAATGGGTAGGCATAAGTGTCATGAACACAAATGCGACGACAAGAGTAGCATCTTGGCATTGTAAGGCTATTTTCTAAGGAATGCTGTACAAGATGGCTAGAGTAAAGCAAGCTAAAAAGAAATGTTGGTTTCCTCACAAATGTAATATTATTGTTGAGTGCACTACATTTGACCACTGGGTTCTGGTCAAAAGTTGTGCTCTATAGCATAAAGGGTATAGAGTTCCGTTTAGAACATAACAATGTACTCAGGAACTGTGTGTGGTAGCTAAAGCTGAACAATCTTCAAGCTCGTTTTGAAAGTCAATACCTGATCTGAAGCTTTCCACGTACACATCAGAATACTTTATGGCAATTTACTGACACCTTCAAATAAAATTAAAAATGCATTTGAACATTGATTATTTTATGGTCTGGGCATTGTTTTACAGAGTGCATCCTTTCTTTGCTTTAAGACGAGGGCCAGTGGTACAGCTTTTGTGACCTATAGAACTGGATTGATTCACACATCTAACCCTCACAATCCATATGAATTACTCCAAATTGCAGCCTAATACCTATATAGAGAACTGTGTTTGACCAAAACCCTATGGGATTCTGATAAAACATTGTGTACTAAGTAGGGAAATAGGGTGTCTAGGAAGGCCTTTGTTAAAGTACATGCTTTGTTTAACAAGGCTTTGACATTCTATTGTGGCTGGAGGGAAGAGAAAGCTAAATATTATGGAATACCAATAAAAAGTTTGCATGAATTCAGAAGGCGGTGCAAAACGATGAGATTTGGAATGCTTTTTGTTGAACGTGTCTCTCCAGTAGGTCAAATGTAGTGCAGTACATTATACTACATAGGGAATAGGGTGCCATTTGGGGTGCAAAAAGTGTAGTTTCTCTCTTCATATCTAGAGCCCTACTGGGGAGGTGTCATGGGACTAATCCGAGAGTTAGGTCATGCCTTCTTCAGATGAACACAGAGAAAACACAAGGCCCCTTCACATGCCATCAAGAGCCATTAGTATTCCAGGCGCTCCAAGGTTATAGAGACTGCACTTAGCCTGCTCTGTAAACCCACAGGAGATAGCCCTGATCCAGACAGGTAGAACCAATTTCAGACTCAATGATTTGAATGCAAATGCTCCTAGAGAGCAGGCCTTACAACTCGCCTAAGCTTCCTCTTTTGAGTTTGACAACAGTTTGCTGTATGTAGTGCATTAGAGTATAGCATTGTGAGCAGGGACAAATTAGGACCAGAAATTGGCCATGACATTTGTAACCCATGTTTTTCTTCTAGGCCACCAAACAGGCCCATTATTCTGGTTCCTGAATATACCCATTGGATCACAAGATAATTATTGACTGCTCAATGAAATGAAGGGAACACTTAATTAAAACATTGGGTCTCAATGAACAAAATATTTGAAATGTAAAATATCCACTGTACATTGTGTAGTTCATTGAGAACAAGATGATGTACAGCCATGGCCTAAAGATTTAGGAATGACACAAATATGAATTTTCACAAAGTCTGCTGCCTCAGTTTTTATGATGGCAATTTGCATATACTCCAGAATGTCATGAAGAGTGATCAGATGAATTGCAAAGTCTCTCTTTGCCATGAAAATGACCTTAAGCCCCCCCCCCAAAACAAATCCTCTCAGTGATCCTGTCGACGAGGACATGGCTGGAGATCACTCTGTCATGCTGATTGGAGTTAGAATAACAGACTGGAAGCTTTAAAAGGAAGGTGGGGCTTGAAATCATTGTTCTTCCTCTGTTAAATTTGATTCTGCTGCGGGTTCGGGGCACCATCAGTGCAGAGTTTGCTCAAGAATGGCAGCAGGCAGGTGTAAGTGCATCTGCATACACAGTGCGGCGAAGACTTTAAGGATGGCCTGGTTTCTAGAAGGGCATCAAAGAAATCACTTCTCTACAGAAAAGACATTAGGGACAGAATAATATTCTGCAAAAGGTACAGGGATTGGACTGCTGAGGATTTGGCTAATTTTCTCTGATGAATCCCCTTTTCGATTTTTTGCTGCATCCTGAAAAGCACTTGTCCGTAGAAGAAAAGGTGAGCGCTACCATTAGTCATGTGACCATTTCTCTGTGGGGCTGCATGTCAGCCAAGGGAGTGGCCTCACTCACAATTCTGTCTAAAAAAACAGCCATGAACAAAGAATGGTACCAAAACATCCTTCGAGAGAAACTTCTCCCAACCATCCAAGATGAACAATGCTATTCCCAGCATGATGGAGCACCTTGCCATTCAAGGCCTGGGAAAAGTGAGGGACAATCAATGGCATCACTGCCTTCATCATCCAGGAACTGCCTAGACACTCTGGCCATATAAGGCCGGGCATTGTCCTGCACCAGGAGGAACCCAGGGCCCACTGCACCAGCGTAAATTCTAACGATGGGTCTGAGGATTTCATCCCGGTACTTAACAGGATCCTTGGGCGACCGCCCAAGGATATGCCTCCCCAGACCATCACTGACCCACTGCCAAACAGGTCTTGTTGGATGATGTTTCAAGCAGCATAACATTCACCACAGCGTCTTTACATCTGTCACATGTTCTTTGTGTGAACCTGCTCTTACCTGTGAAGAGAACGGAGCACCAATGGTGGACCTGCCAATTCTGGTGTTCTCTTGCAAATGCCATTCGATCTGCACAGTGCTAGACTGTGAGCACAGGTCCCACTAGAAGATGCTGGGCCCTTTTGCCACCCTCATGGAGTCTGTTTTTGACAGGTCAGATACATGCACATCAGTAGCCCGCTAGAGGTCATATTGTAGGTCTCTGGCAGTGCTGCTCCTCAAACAAAGGAGCAGGCATAGGTTCTACTGCTGGATTGATGCCCTTCTACAGCCCTTTCCAGCTCTCCTCGTGTAATGGCCTGTCACCTGGTATCTCCTCCATGCTCTTGAGAGTGTACTGGGAGACACAGCAAAACTTCTTGCAAAGGGCACGTATGGATGTGCCATCCTGGAGGAGCTGGACTGCTTGTGCAACCTGAATGGGCTGCAGGTACCACCTAATGCTACTAGTAATGACAAGGAAACTAGCAAAATGATAAACTTGAGAAGAGTCAGTCAGGAATGCTAATGATGTCTTGTGTCAACCACCTGCAAAACCATTCCCCTTTTAATGGTTGTCTTGCTGTTGCCTCCCCAGCGCATATGTTGTCACTTTCATTTGCACCAAAAAAGTGATTATGCTTCCTAACTGGACTGATTGATACCCCTGAAGATTAATTTACTTGGTTATACTTTGATGATTACGTGTTCCCTTGTTTTTTTAAGCAGTGTAGTTCTGCCCCATATCCTCAGTTTAAACATGCACAAATGGACTTAAAATGGACCACCCCCGGCATTTGTCCTAATTGCCCTGTGGCCAATATGTCTCTGCAGTGCATTAAGCTAGCATTGTT
This sequence comes from Novumbra hubbsi, assembly GCA_016801125.1. Lineage (NCBI taxonomy): Eukaryota > Metazoa > Chordata > Actinopteri > Esociformes > Umbridae > Novumbra > Novumbra hubbsi. The sequence continues at coordinate 3,895 of JACXGK010003449.1, read as the reverse complement.
GTGAGTAGCAGTCAGGAAATGTATATGTCTGTTGTGATGCTAAATGTTCTTATGCAGAAAAAGGCCATTGAAACAAGTATGGTCAGAAGCCATAGTGCCTTGAAATGGACTTTATGGCCTGGAAAACATGTTCGTTTTTCAATAAGAAATGCTCTCAGGTGTGAAAATTGAATTTGTAGTAATTGTTGGCCAGTACCTCTTCAATAGATCACTGTACTTGTCATTGAGCCTTTTCGGTGAGAAAAAGCACCTACTCACATGACTGTGCTCTGTCATATCTTGTCATCGTAACATCCCGTTCCAGGTCTTAATCCCTGCCATGTCTTCCTGTAATACTCTTGAGTATTTTACAACAATACACATGGTATGTAGAAAAGGATGTAGAATGAAAGCTCTCCTCAGAGTTTAGTGTATGGAAATGCTCTTTCTGTCTTTATCAGGAGGGCCAATTTTGAATATGGATGTAATAATTAAGTATTCTGTTATAATTGAGAATTTGCCTACTGAAGCTGTAATTATAAGAAGGTCTGAAACCCTTTGGCAGCCTTCGTCTCTGTAATGAGAACATCTAAAGAAAATTGAAATATCTCTCCAGTGTCTTGCACATTCAAAATTACTAAATGTAATTTGACCCCCTTCAATGGCAGCAGGCAGCCAATGCTGTCTCCAGGAGTTTAATGTGTCCAGTTATACTGTTGAGAGGGGACGTTTAAATCAGGAGAACTTCAAGCGAAACAGTTCTGTTGCAAATATGAGAGTGGTCGTTTTTAATGCTTGAAAGTCAGAAATAAGTGAAATGGGCAGAAGGCCCTTGAATGCATGGTTGTAACGAGAATTCATATTAGGGCATAACGGAAGAGGTCTCGCTCTTTAAAGCAAATAGATCAGCCTAATAAACTGTCAAAAAAGAAGCTAAGTAAAGTCATGTGGTTTTTTGGTTTTATCCTAGAACCTTTTATGGAGGGTTAGAGGGCTATTGTATTTGGAGGACCAAAACCCTCTTTGAACAGGTATATCAGCCTTATTATCCTTTAAAATTAAACTCTAACTTTATGACAATGCATTACATATAATTGATAAGGCTTTTCTTTCAGGACCTTGTTACACCCTAAAATTGCAGTTTTAGGAAACTGCTGGATAAAAGACCTGCAAGTGCCATTGTATTGGTTACAAAAGTCTGTCTGCCTTTTGGATTCTGTCTGGAAATAATAGTTAAATCCAATACCTAGACATTTTAATTACCTACAACCTCTAAAATGGATCAACCATCTAAGTTACAGACCTAAAATCTGCCATTTTGACTATATCATGAATTATATGCAATTGTTTTAATATATATAAAAGGTAACTAACTATTACTATAGATTTGTTGTCAGGCTGTTTACTGGTCATACTAATTTTTCCTCTTGCTTTCTTAAAAAAATATTGATTAACTCCAAATTGTGTAGTAACACATGCTTGATTTAAGCTTAAAAGTATTTAATAGTACTTTAGCGGACAAATTATAACTTATAACTTTTCAACAGGAAAATACAATTACTTCAATCACACTGCAGATTGACTCTGCAATCAATGCAGAAAAAGCTAAACTTACAACAGATCTTCTTTGGCCAAAAAACTATTTACGAACAAAATCAAAGCAATAGTGGAAATGACTCTTCACTACAATATGTGTAGTCATTTTGGCTGTGTGCTCATCCTATGGTGTGCCTTATGTAGACAGGTGTGTGTCTTTCCAAATCATGTCCAATCAACTGAATTTATCACAGGTGGACTCCTATCAAGAAACATCTCAAGGATGATCAGTGGAAACAGGATGCACCTGAGCTAACATTTTAAGTGTCATGGCAAAGGCTGACAAATACTTATTAAGAGATTTTTTAATTTTTTAACAGATTTGCAAAAATTTTAATAAACTATTTTTCACTTCCTCATTATTTTGTGTAGAAATTTGAGGAAATAATAAATTGAATCCATTCTGGAATAAGGCTGTAACAGCCTTTGTAGTCCTGTCACGACGCCTCCTGATGCCGTGCCTTCTCCTGATCGCGTAGCACCCCGGCATTCGACGTCACCGGCCTTTTAGGTGCCATCGTACTTGTATGTCCTGCTTTCCCATGTCCTGTGAACGTACCCTTCCTGATTACCCGCCAGCTGCATCTAATGTAGTTGGCTACTTAATCCCCTGTGTGTCTTGTCTCTGTGTCTGTGATTGTTTCCTGTTATGTGTATACGGTCGTAGTCAGTTTCTACTACAACCTGGTAATTCCTGCCTGAATAAAGAGCCTTATTAAGCCAACCGCCTGCGCATTGGTCCGCTTCCTGAAAACACCTCTGACAAGTCCTCTCGTATTGACGAGTCTTGAGCATCCAACACCCTGTCACCTGTTTGTGAGTTTTAATTCCTCGGACCTCTGTTGGTATGTACTCACCACTACGATATTAGAGATTTAAACAGCCATCATTTTTTAAATTCATAACTTTGCTCACAAGCCATTTTATTTGAGGTGTACCTACTGGTGTCTTCTAATCTGACCTTGTTTCAGTTGTACAGTTCAGTCCTACAGGTGAATTTATGTTTGATAAGATGAGTGTTGTAATATGGGAAGAAGACCATGTTGTAAAATGTGAACTAGCCCTGAATGATTCAGGACTATCCAGAAAAAAAATCTATACAGATTCACAACTAGTTCCTTGACTTTTTGACAAACAGACCATAGGTATTTAGGGTAGACAACACTGCACTAACTCTCAACAAGGTTCCCCCTAAAGCCCCAGAATATACTCCAGTATCATCTGTAAATGTCTACATGACTCCATGTCATGAAGTTATTCAGGAGACAAAAAAAAAGGATAATGCTCTTAAACATGCCATGGGTTTGCTGTAGAATGGGTTCCAAATGTCTAGGTAAAAAAATATACACTGCTCTGCACTCTAGTTTGCATGGTTGGAGCCCTTTTGCACCCACATATGCGCACACACATGCTACAGACACACACAGCAGTTCATTCTTCTACACATGGATTCACAGTCTCTGTCATTAACACTCACACTTACATATCAACGCTCAACATACAGTGGATTCAGAGATCTAATTCATGCTGATGTACCAAGCACAAAATGAACAGCGCTGATGAAACAGGTCACTTTCCATTCATATTCATATCCTTGATTACTGTATTTGCATAGTCATAACTACATTATTGGCAGTTATTACATTATCAATTCCTATAAGCTGCAGCAAGTCTAATTGATTGTATGTCATTTATCTTTGTAGGATAACAATAATGAACCAATAAAATTATTGCAGAAATCTATTTATTGAAACCATTCCTAAAATAAACTTAAACCATAGAGCTTTCTGGGAAATATGGTTGTAATGGGAATGGGTATCTACAGCTCTGGCCAAAGGTTTTGAGAATGACTGTCACGGTTGTAGTGTGCGGTGGAACCAAATGCAGACATTGTTGAAACTAAAGAGTGAATTTAATCCAAGGACAAACTACACGAAACTGTAAACGTAAAATGAAAAGTTTGAAACAAACATTAAAACGATATACAAATAACATGTAGCGCATCCACTTGAAATTGGAAATAAAACAGAGACAAACCGTGAAGTTGTTGAATACAAACAAACAATTAACCACACAGAGTGTGGCTGTAGCCTAGCCTAAGTAGGCTCCCCAATCAGAGTCAACTAAATGCAGCTGCTCTGACTGGGGAGCCCACAATGGCATAGAGAGGGCTAGAGGCCTCTAGCCGGCATGCCCTGAAACGGCCAGGGGCCCGCAGCCAGGGCATGACAGAGCCCCCCCCCAAAGCGCGGCCTCCAGGCCGCAAGAGTCAAACAAGGGGGGGAGGGCGGGCAGCAGCGGTGGCTCCGCAGGGGGCGGC
>JACXGK010003448.1:20261-45170 GCA_016801125.1 Novumbra hubbsi | reverse complement strand
TACCTGTGTTTTTGTAAAAGCACTTTCTGACAACCATTGATGGAAAAAGGGCTTTACAAAAATACATTTGATGGATTGAGCAGTCATGGAGGGGGAGTGGTCAGAGGGGAGGGCTCATGGAGAGGGATTGATCAGAGGGGAGGGGTCATGGAGGGGGAGTGGTCAGAGGGGAGGGGTCATTGAGGGGGAGGGGTCAGAGAGTCGTGGAGGGAGAGGCTAAATGAAAGTTTGTGCGTTATGTTTCCTGGGGCTGAGAAATGATCTCCAGCTCTTCTTGTCTTGGTCTGTTTCCACAGTCATCCCCAAGGTGACCAAGCACCTCCTCTCCAACCCGGTGTTCACCTGCATTTCACTGGCAGCCTGCATGGAGATTGCCGTGGTTGCGGGCTTCGCTACCTTCCTAGGGAAGTATATGGAACAGCAGTTCAACCTCACCACCTCCTCGGCCAATCAGCTGCTAGGTGAGTCACAAACTAGGAAGTTGTCTCAAATCCTCAAGACCCTCAACCGTTAAGTCCATGTATATTATGATATTCTTGTAGCCTGTTGTACTTTGTGTATATCAAGCTGTGCAGTAACGTCACCGTTCCTACACGTATATGCATTGATAGTTGATTCTAACCCTCGTAGGCATGACAGCCATTCCATGTGCGTGTCTGGGGATCTTCCTGGGTGGTCTGCTGGTCAAAAAGTTAGATCTGTCAGCGCTCGGGGCTATTCGCATGGCCATGGGTGTCAACCTGGTCTCCACCGCCTGTTACGTCTCCTTCCTGTTCCTCGGCTGTGACACTGGGCCTGTCGCAGGGGTTACTGTAGCCTATGGCAACGAGTGAGTACCTAGGCTGTAGGTGTTTGGGGTTTTCGTGGTACACAGTGTTTCAGTTGTTTGGTGTAGCTTGGCAATGAAGGTGTGTGTATAAATAACTGTGTTTTTGTACCTTCAACTAAGGGCTGCCCAACCCTGCGACAGGGTTTTAGTTAAAGCTTTTATACAGTACCAACGCTAGTCTGGTAGTAGTTTATACAGTACCAACACTAGTCTGGTGGTAGTTTATACAGTACCAACACCAGTCTGGTAGTAGTTTATACAGTACCAACACTAGTCTGGTAGTAGTTTATACAGTACCAACACCAGTCTGGTAGTAGTTTATACAGTACCAACACTAGTCTGGTAGTAGTTTATACAGTACCAACACTAGTCTGGTAGTAGTTTATACAGTACCAACACTAGTCTGGTAGTAGTTTATACAGTACCAACCCTAGTCTGGTAGTAGTTTATACAGTACCAACACTAGTCTGGTAGTAGTTTATACAGTACCAACACTAGTCTGGTAGTAGTTTATACAGTACCAACACTAGTCTGGTAGTAGTTATAGCTTTTATACAGAACACATAGCACATGCCCATTTTGAATTGCCAGCATCATGTTCAAAAAAGTTGGGACAGGAGCATGTTTACCACTGTGTTGCATCACCTCCTATTTGATATAATATATTCAGCATGTTTCTTTTGCACTGCGTTTAAAACCATGCACACTGTGTCCACGTCCCCAGAACCCTGCGGTCGTGGCAGAGACCGGAGCACACCTGCATCAACAACTGTAACTGCTACACAGCCTCGGTCAGCCCTGTGTGTGGCTCCAACGGTGTCACCTACCTCTCAGCCTGCTTCGCTGGCTGCCTCAAACCTGTACGTCTCTGGTCCCAGGAAGGGATGCCGTAGTAGCAGCACACAGTGGGGAGAACAAGTGTTTGATATACTGCAGGTTTTCCTACTTTCAAAGCATGTAGAGGTCTGTCATTTTTGTTATTGGCACACTTCAACTGTGAGAGACAGAATAAAAAAAACATCCAGAAAATCACATTGTATGATTTTTGAGGAATTAATCTGCATTTTATTGCATGACATAAGTATTTGATCACCAACCAACCAGTAAGAATTCCGGCTCTCACAGACATGTTAGGTTTTCTTCAAGAAGCCTTCCTGTTCTCCACTCATTACCTATATTAACTGCACCTGTTTGAACTTGTTACCTGTATAAAATACACCTGTCCACACACTCAATCAAACAGACTCCAACCTCTCCACAATGGCCAAGACCAGAGAGCTGTGTAAGGACATCAGGGATAAAATTGTAGACCTGCACAAGGCTGGGATGGGCTACAGGACAATAGGCAAGCAGCTTGGTGAGAAGGCCACAACTGTTGGCGCAATTATTAGAAAATGGAAGAAGTTCAAGATGACAGTCAATCACCCTCGGTCTGGGGCTCCATCCAAGATCTCACCTCGTGGGGCATCAATGATCATGAGGAAGGTGAGGGATCAGCCCAGAACTACACAGCAGGACCTGGTCAATGACCTGAAGAGAGCTGGGACCACAGTCTCAAGGAAAACCATTAGTAACACACTACGCCGTCATGGATTAAAATCCTGCAGCGCACGCAAGGTCCGCCTGCTCAAGCCAGCGCTTGTCCAGGACGTCTGAAGTTTGCCAATGACCATCTGGATGATCCAGAGGAGGAATGGGAGAAGGTCATGTGGTCTGATGAGACAAAAATAGAGCTTTTTGGTCTAAACTCCACTCGCCGTGTTTGGAGGAAGAAGAAGGATGAGTACAACCCCAAGAACACCATCCCAACCGTGAAGCATGAAGGTGGAAACATCATTCTTTGGGGATGCTTTTCTGCAAAGGGGACAGGCCAACTGCACCGCATTAAGGGGAGGATGGATGGGGCCATGTATCGCAAGATCTTGGCCAACAACCTCCTTCCCTCAGTAAGAGGATTGAAGATGGGTCGTGGCTGGGTCTTCCAGCATGACAACGACCCGAAACACACAGCCAGGGCAACTAAGGAGTGGCTCCGTAAGAAGCATCTCAAGGTCCTGGAGTGGCCTAGACAGTCTCCAGACCTGAAAGTCTGTATTACTGGAGAAAGTATGGAGGAGTGGGCCAAACTCCCTGCTGTAGTGTGTGCAGACCTGGTCAAGAACTACAGGAAACGTATGACCTCTGTAATTGCAAACAAAGGTTTCTGTACCAAATATTAAGTTCTGCTTTTCTGATGTATCAAATACTTATGTCATGCAATAAAATGCAAATTAATTATTTAAAAATCATACAATGTGATTTTCTGGATTTTAGATTCCGTCTCTCTCAGTTGAAGTGTACCTATGATACAAATTACAGACCTCTACATGCTTTGTAAGTAGGAAAACCTGCAAAATCGGCAGTGTATCAAATGCTTGTTCTCCCCACTGTATTTAAGTGCCTACCTACATATTTAACTAACTAGCAACTAGACATATTTAATTTACCACAGACATATTGACCTCCTTCGCAACTTTTCAGGCTAATATATTTTTTAGGATTCTGTGTCAGGGGACATTTGTATTGTAGGTGTTTATGTCAGGGTATATTTGTAATAAAGGAGTCTGGGTCAGGTTATATTTCTAACATAGGAGTCTGTGTCAAGATATGTTTGTAATGTAGTATTCAGTGTCAGGGTACATTTGTAGTGTAGGTGTTTATGTCAGGTTATAGTTGTAATGTATGAGTCTATGTCAGGTTATGTTTGTAATGTAGGAGTCTATTATGTCAGGTTATGGTTGTAATGTAGGAGTCTGTGTCAGGTGATGGTTGTAATGTAGGAGACGGTTTCAGGTTATGGCTGTAATGTAGGAGAGTGTGTCAGGTTATGGTTGTAATGTAGGAGTCTGTGTTAGGTTATGGTTGTAATGTAGTATTCTGTGTCTGTTTATAGTTGTATTGTAGGAGTTTGTGTCAGGTTATGGTTGTAATGTAAGATTCTGCAGTATTGTATTGGTAATGACTGCAGTATGTTATGTTGAATTGGTAATAACAGCAGTATGTTATGATGTATTGGTAATGACTGCAGTATATCATGTTGTATTGGTAATGACTGCAGTATGTTATGTTGATTGATAATGACTGCAGTATGTCATGTTGATTGGTAATGACTGCAGTATGTCATGTTGTATTGGTAATGACTGCAGTATGTTATGTTGAATTGGTAATAACAGCAGTATGTTATGATGTATTGGTAATGATTGCAGTATGTCATGTTGTATTGGTAATGACTGCAGTATTTTATGTAGATTGGTAATGACTGCAGTATGTTATGTTGTATTGGTAAAGACTGCAGTATGTTATGTTGTATTGGTAATGACTGCAGTATGTCATGTTGTATTGGTAATGACTGCAGTATGTCATGTTGTATTGGTAATGACTGCAGTATGTCATGTTGTATTGGTAATGACTGCAGTATGTCATGTTGTATTGGTAATGACTGCAGTATGTCATGTTGTATTGGTAATGACTGCAGTATGTCATGTTGTATTGGTCATGACTGCAGTATGTGATGTTGTATTGGTAATGACTGCAGTATGTTATGTTGTATTGATAATGACTCCTGTCTCTTCTATTCCAGAACCTGACTGGCTGCACCTGCATCAGCAGTAAGGAGGAGGAGGCGGTGGCGTTGCCGGGGAAGTGCCCGTCGCCAGGCTGCCAGCAAGCCTTCCTCACCTTCCTCTGTGTCATCTGTGTGTGCAGCATGATCGGAGCCATGGCCCAAACCCCCTCTGTCATCATACTTATCAGGTAACATGTGACCTCTGACCTGTTCTGTCATCACACTCATCCGGTAAACAATGACTGACCCATCTGACCAATCTGACCCAGTCTGTCATACTCATCAAGGTACCCATGACCTCTGACCTCGTCTGTCATCATACGTATCAGATGACATATTACCTCTTACCCATTTTATCAAAACATTGACATTTTGGGTCCATGGCCAGGAAGACCTTGAGAACTTGTGGTCAGTCCTCAAGAGATGAGTGGAGATACAAAAACCCACAAATACTGACAAACTCCAAGCATTGATTATGCAAGAATGGGCTGCCATCAGTTCAGGATGTGGCCCAGAAGTTAATTGACAGCTTGCCAGGGCGAATTGCAGAGGTCTTGAAGAATAAAGGTCAACACTTAATGAAATTGTCAATAATAGCCTTTGACACTTATGATTTTTCTTCAGTATACCATAGTAAAATCTGACAAAAAAGGTCTAAAAACACTGCAGCAGCAAACTGTGTGTCAATACTGTGTGACAATACTACGTCATTCTCAAAACGTTTGGTCACGGCTGTACATCATTTTGTTGTCATTGTGTTTGTTTGTGTTTCAGGACAGTGAGTCCGGAGCTGAAGTCCTATGGCCTTGGAGTTCTCTTCCTCGGATTGAGACTACTAGGTAGGAGAGAGGTGACATCAGAAGCATGTAATGAAACAAATTCATGATGTTTCTACCCCCGTCATCCTCGTCACATAGAGACAAACCGGATCGGTAAACTTGGACATGGGTTTAGGTCTGACTTTAAAGCTAGTCGCTTGACGAACAGCAAACCTTCCAATCTCAGCGCTCTGGCCACAAGACCCCAGGTTGACCTTTTCTTCCAGATCCACTCCCCTGTTCCCTCCCCAGGCTTCATCCAGCCCCCTCCGATCTTGTTCCCTCCCCAGGCTTTATCCCGCCCCCTCTGATCTTGTTCCCTCCCCAGGCTTCATCCCGCCCCCTCTAATCTTCGGGATGGGCATCGACTCCACCTGTTTGTTCTGGTCCACTGTCTGTGGAGACAAAGGAGCCTGTATGCTCTACGACAACGTGGCCTACAGACACCTCTATGTGGGCATCGCCATCGCTCTCAAATCCAGCGCCTTTGTCCTGTACGCCACCACCTGGCAGTGTCTCCGCACCAACTACCAGAAATACATCCAGAACCCCGGCTACATGACCCCCACGGAGCTGTTGGCCTCCAGCATGACCCTGGACAACCTGGGCAAGGAGATGGCCCAGAACCCCGGCAACCGGACAAAGTTTATATACAATCTGGAGGAGCAGGATATCAGTGATAACATGGAATCTGTTTTATAGTGTCTCTGTGACCAGGGGGAATAAGGAAATCCAAAAGGCCGACTGACTGAGGGACAAACTGACTGGCTGTTTGACCAGCTGACCTGACTTCCTAAGAAATGGCTGACTGAATGATTTGATGACTGACTGACTGGCTGGCTAACTGCAGTCATCTTCACGATCACACAATTGATATTCACTGGAAAGATCATTGCTCTTTATTCATGAACAGGTATTTCTGATTAGGCAACTCTGTGCCAGTTTGTCTTTCAGTCAGACAGAATCTGCTTGTTATTTCTGTCTGTTAACATATCAAATTAAAATATCAACCAGTCACAATGAGCATATGAATAACTAATTATTAATAATTACAACAATATTAGAAATGAATCCTGCTTAATATTGTCATTGATCTTATTTTTTGTGGGGGGGGGGGTTGGTCCATGTCTCCAACGGGCTAGATGAAACTTCCACTAAATGTGGGGGGGAGTTGGTCCATGTCTCCAACGGGTTAGATGAAACTTCCACTAAATGTGGGGGGGGGTTGGTTCATGTCTCCAACGGGCTAGATGAAACTTCCACAAAATGTGGGGGGGAGTTGGTTCATGTCTCCAACAGGCTAGATGAAACTTCCACTAAATGTTTAATTTGAAAGACAAGTTTACCAGCAGTCTAGGGGTTAGAATGAATGATCATTTATCAATGAGATAAAGTAAATGGGCGGGAGTAATAAGAGTAATACGATATGTTAAGGGTTGTAACAAGATACATTGAAGGTAGTGATAAAAATAATAAGATATGTTAATGGTTGTAACAAGATACATTGAAGGTAGTGATAAGATATAACATATTAAAGGTAGTGCTAAGCCTTAGGGATGGAAGCTCACCAGACATTAATAAAGATTTTTATAGTATAGTAGTAAGTAACATAATCTTCATGAGAACTTTAAAATAATTTGGCAAAACATTTGGCTCATCCATTTACTTACTGTACTGTCATGTATAGCAATGTTACGGCACTGTCATGTAGAGTAATGTTACTGTATTGTCATGCAGAGTAATGTTACAGCACTGTCGCGTAAAGTAATGTTACTGTATTGTCATGCAGAGTAATGTTACAGCACTGTCATGCAGAGTAATGTTACTGTATTGTCATGCAGAGTAATGTTACGGCACTGTCATGTAGAGTAATGTTAGTTTACTCTCATGTGGAGTAATGTTACTTTACTGTAATGTAGAGTAATGTTAATTTACTCTCATGTGGAGTAATATTAGCACTTTTATAAACATTGCCACACAATATTGCTCCACAATTTTCAGAGAGAGCTGTTTTGACACTCAAAAACAAACCCTTGCTACCCTATTTTAAAATCCACCAATTACAACTCTGTCAAGGAGTTTCCATGGGAGATTTCTGAGAATGAATACTTGTCTGGGGAAGCTGTGGTTTCCAGGAGCCGATTTGAAAACGCTGCCACCATGGCAACCGGTGATACTATTATTTTGACGACGAAGCATGCAGATTATGCATGTAAAGATATATGCATAGAATGTGTCGTGCGCGGTCACGAAGCCGGCCAACGACTCGCCAAGGGCTGAATCTACACCAAACTGTTACTAGCCGGCAGCTACGTGAAAAGCAGCTCCGAAGGCTTTATAATGCGTACCAATGTGATAATAACCCAACAGGTCTGTGAAAATTGCAGACCCTGTCTTGCAAAAACAACAGTCTGGCTTCCTGGTCCTAAGATGCATTTTATAGTATTTTGTGTTTTTGTACATGCCTCACTCAGACTAACCAAACGCACAGGGAGACTGAAACCTTTTCAGCTTACGTTGATACAGTCAGATCATTGTCTGGTGTACATCATAGTAGATCATAGATGTCCTAACGCCAGTGTGTTTGTGCTGTCATGCCAACTAACTGTAATCTTAGCCCTGACTGACGAGAACCCAGTTAGGCAGCCAAGCTAAGAAGTCCTGCTGGATGGTCAGAGAACAGTAGATGTAGTCCACCGTGATGTCATATCGTATGCAGAATTTGTGTCTGCATGTAGCAGGCTTGAGTAACAGTGAATGCATTTCAGATGCCAAGAATAGACTGATATGGAACCATGCTGATAGGTCAGAGTGACTGGACCCATAGACTGATATGGAACCAGGCTGATAGGTCAGAGTGACTGGACCCATAGACTGATATGGAACCAGGCTGATAGGTCAGAGTGATTGGACCCATAGACTGATATGGAACCAGGCTGATAGGTCAGAGTGATTGGACCCATAGACTGATATGGAACCAGGCTGATAGGTCAGAGTGATTGGACCCATAGACTGATATGGAACCAGGCTGATAGGTCAGAGTGACTGGACCCATAGACTGATATGGAACCATGCTGATAGGTCAGAGTGAGGATGTGTATGTTTTATTCAACCAAGGTCATCAGAAAGTGTTGAGGTGAGGTTGTGTCTGTTATTTTCAACAGAGGTCATGAGACAGTGTTGAGATGAAGATCTGTCTGTTATATTCAACATAATATACATGTACAGTTCATTGTTATACTTTATATCCAGGAATCTAGGATCTGTCACCTGTTCAGTCTTGTTACTTTTTGTTTAGGCTAGAGTATGAGGTAAGACTGATCATAGACCACTTGTTTTTTGGGAAGTTTGATTTTTATCACATCGTGGAGGCGATGGTGAAATCAGAATATTATAAACTGGTCATGATTTTCTCTTCTGCAGTAGCTCTTGGCTTTGGTCTAAGTTGTTTGTTAAACCCTGGTTGTCACATCTTCCTGATCACTGTATTATTCATGTTTTAGCATTTTCTGTGCTGTGTGCCATCTTAGTGCCAAAGTGACACCGTGTAATGGCCCTATATGGAAGGGGTTTACCAAGACAAGACATCACAGGATCTGGGCTCTGGTGTGAAGTTCCCCCCAGGTATACATGTAGGATCAGTTTCCCCCAGGTACAGATCTAGGATCAGTTTCCCCTAGGTATACATGTAGGATCAGGTTCACCTAGGTATACATGTAGGATCATTTTCCCCCAGGTACAGATCTAGGATCAGTTTCCCCTAGGTATACATGCAGGATCAGTTTCCCCCAGGTACAGATCTAGGATCAGCATCTACCAGGTATAAATCCAGTATCAGTTTTCCCCAAATACAGATCTAGGATCAGTATCCTCCAGGTACAGATCTAGGATCAGCATCTACCAGGTATAAATCCAGTATCAGTTTTCCCCAAATACAGATCTAGGATCAGTATCCTCCAGGTACAGATCTAGGATCAGTTTCCCCCAGGTACAGATCTAGGATCAGTTTCCCCCAGGTACAGATCTAGGATCAGTTTCCCCCAGGTACAGATCTAGGATCAGTATACCCCTGGTACAGATTGTGGATCAGTATCACCCCAGGTACAGTTTGAGGATCAGTATCCCCCAGGAACAGATCTAGGATCAGTTCCCCCAGGTACAAATCTAGGATTAGCTTCTTCCAATGCTTACATGATGAATACTCAGGGGGCCCTTCACCCTGTTCAAGGAGCTTTAGCTGTGTGTAGCCTTGGAGGGATCCCACGTTTATGTGGTCATACCATTAACGATATAGGTGTCTGGTCCAAAAGTATTGCATATAAATACTATATATTGGTCTAGAAAACAATGTAATTTAGGATGTATTACGTGTTAATAATGTACACTTTTCTACCAGTGAAACGAACCTGTCTCAATTTCAACCACGCCACCATTAGTTTTTCATTAATAGTAAAGCTAGTTGGTAAGTCATGGTTGTCAGCTCCTAGCTGTGCCTACTTCCCCATGCTTGCTTTCCTGCCAGGGCTGTTGGCTCCGCCCTGCCCGGGTCATCTTGAGGAGGCTGGCAGGCTGGCAGGCTGGGCGTGTCATATGATCGTGTGCACTGTAAAATGTAGCCTATCCTCTCAAAGCAGCCAGTGTAATGTAGGGTTTCCCATGAGGCAGGTCTATTCCGTTTCCCCAATGGCACCCTGTTCCTTAGGTTGTGCACTATTTTTGAAGTGAAGCCCCTAATAATGGAAGAGTGAGCCATTTGGGACAGGGCCTTTTACTGCTTCTGGCGTTCTTTTCTTCACTGCGGCAGGACTGGTCCATTGGGGCACGATGGTGCCTGAAGCTTTTTGCCTTGAGATGAACAAATTAACTCTGGTGTAACATCGCCTTTTGTAAACACCGTGTCATTTTGTTGCAGAGTTTTAGGGCAACTTCTTCCTTGTGCAAAACAAACGTGCAAAGTCTACAAACCCTGATACAATCTGGTAGTATGATTCAATCCAAAACGCATAGAATATTTGACGTTGTGTTGCTCTAATTGGAATTAAATATCATCATCTCATGCATTCTTGAAGGAACGTTTCATATTAAGCAACACTGAAAGATTCTAACTAGGTTTGTGGTATTTTCTTTGGCACTTTGTTTAATACTTGTTTAATACAACAAAATGTTAATATTGTTGCCTTGGGGTTCAGACCTTCTGGTTCTGGTTCTGGAAGCATGGAACCCCGGAGCTGAACTTGAGACATGCATTTAACCTGGACGAAACCAGGGCAGTTGACATTTCCAGCCAATCAAAGCAGTGTGCTGAAATTTACATTCTATACAATGCCTTTGATTAGGAAAATGTATAATTATGGTAATGTTGGTATACTTTCAGAATTGACTGGAGTTTAAATGGAATTAACCAATCCCAGCAGAACACAGCTCCAGTATGGGAATCCATATCGTCACATGAGTTAATGAATGTGTCAGTTAACCCAAAGAAGGGATAATATGTGAAAAGAAAAAATATATGAAAATATCTTCACTATTTTCAATATGTCAATAGACCCTTGAACATTTTACAAATACTTTTTTCAGATCCTGCTCAAAAATATGAAAGAAACACTTAAATCACACATCGGGTCTTGATCAACAATGTACATTAAATATCAAAATCTTTATTGTACATTGTTAATTTAGTTGTATAACAAAATGACGTAACAACGGTCAATTGAAATCAAAATCAACTGGAGTGAATTTTTTCACGGCAACTCAATTTAACTAATTAGTGTGTGTATGGCCCCCTTGTACCTGTATGCACTGCCGACAACATCTGGGCATGCTCCTAATGAGACAGTGGAGGGTGTCCTGAGGGATCTCCTTGCTTGGATCAGGTCATTGTCCTGCACCAGTGTACCAGTGGAAGGTCTGATGATGAGTCTGGGGATTTCATCCCGGTACCGTTGGCTAACACTTGGAGGTCTGTGTGAAAATGCCTCCCCAGACCATCACTGACCCACTGCAAAACTGGTCTTGCTGGATGATGTTGCAGGCAACCTAACATTCACCACGGTGTCTCCAGACCCTTATACGTCTGTCACGTGTTCAGTGGGAACCTGCTCTCATCTGTGAAGAGAACAACTCTGGTGTTCTCTGATGAACGCCAATCGAGTTGCACGGTGCTGGCCTGTGAGCACAGGTCCCACTAGAGGACCTCATGCCACTTTCATGGAGTCTGTTTCTGACAGGTTGGTCAGCTGGAGGTCATTTTGTAGGGCTCGGGCAGTGCTCCTCCTGTTCCTCCTCACACCAAGGAGCAGATACCGGTCCTACTGCTGGGTTGATGCTCTTCTATGTCCCTTCCGGCTCTCCTCATGTAACGGCCCGTCTCCTGGTATCTCCTCCATGCTCTTGAGACTACTGAAAGACACAGCAAACCTTTTTTCAATGGTACGTTTGGATGTGCCCTCCTAGAGGAGCTGGACTGCCTATGCAACCTGAATTGTGACAAGCACACTAACAAAATGCAAAACTAGAAAAGCAGTCAGGAAGGATAGGGAGGGAGCAATTGTCTGTGGCCACTACCTGAAAAACAGTTTTTGGGGTTGTGTTGCTTTTGCCTCTCCAGTGTACCGGTTGTCCATTACATTTGCCTCAAAACCAGTGACATTGATTCATAATAACTAATGCTTCCTACCTGGTCAGATTCATATCCCTAGTTAACAGCAACAGTTATATTGACTTGGTGTAATAATGTGTTGATTAGGCGTTCCCTTAAAGTTTTTGAGCCGTGTAGTTTTCTTTATATTTTCTCTTCTCAAAATTCATACATTTATATTTAAACATTTGGGTTATGTATATGACTTACATGATTGTATGTTTATTGTAAATACATTAAATACTATTTTTGTTTTTACTATGTCTTACTGCTCCTCCTTTTACAGCACAATATTGCTTGTTATATTACACTATTACACTATTATACTAGTGATATTACAGTATAATACTAGTGAAATCACAGCAAGCTACGCCAGAAACATTATATATTGATCAATATATTGGTATTGTTCAATAAATAGAGATGTATTCATTTAACACAGTATTTTTCTTCTCTGTCCAGCAGAGGGCCGTGATTGGCATATGAAAGCAGCCCATCCATCCTTTCTGGCGGTTATACAGCCTTTTACCATGAAGGCTGATTCACAAACAAATCTATGGCAAGTTCTTGTCAGGGTTCCACCCTGTCTGGACTGGGTTCTAGCTCTACCACCCCATCTAGTGGCCTATGGGCGATGTGCCCATCACCGTCGCCAATCACCCAGTCACCAATCACATGTTCAACTACTCACACCTGTCCCTCATCTCCTACTCACCTGCCCTATTTAAGTTCCTGTTTGGTCTCCCATCTAGGTCGATTCAATCTGTAAGGATTCCGTTCTGATGAGCGAAGGGTTTGGATCTAAATGCGCGACTCCTGGTATTGCGTTGACAACAATGAGCTGGTGTAGTAAACTTCAGAGTTCAGAACGGTGGATATAGTTGTGACACTGTTGCTCGTATTAGTTATCAGTCTCCTATGTTTCAACGTAGTCTTTTTGGGCTTCCCAGCCTTTGTCCTTCACGATCGTTATATTTAGATCCTTACCCACTCTCGACCATTGAGACTGCTGAGTGGTTTGAGCACACAACTATATCCACCATTCTGAACTCTGAGGTTTACTACACCAGCTCATTGTTGTCAACGCAATACCAGGAGTCGCGCGTTTGGATCCAAACCCTTCGCTCATCGGAACGGAATCCTTACAGTTCTATGTTTATGTTAGCTGACCAAAGCCTTTTAATTTTAAGTTGTTTAGCAAATGCTAGTCCTTTACATCTGTTGGAGGACTTGACATTAGAGGTCTGAAAACACACACCAGTGGACAGAATCGGCATTGAAGTTAGAATGCATACCTGGCTGCACTAGCACAAAGCACATAGTTATAAAACACATTAAACCTTTGATGACAAAAGTATCATCTGACAGCAAGAACTCTGACTGGCCTGTATCGTACGGTGAAAAAGTATCATCTGACAGCAAGAACTCTGACTGGCCTGTATCGTACGGTGAAAAAGTATCATCTGACAGCAAGAACTCTGATTGGCCTGTATCGTCGGGGGAAAAAGTATCATCGACAGCAAGAACTCTGACTGGCCTGTATCGTACGGTGAAAAAGTATCATCTGACAGCAAGAACTCTGACTGGCCTGTATCGTACGGTGAAAAAGTATCATCTGACAGCAAGCAAGTGACCCAGCTGTGATGTGGGAAAAGGTTTGGTGTGGAGAAAATCTAACACTCAACAAACACCCTCCGTACAGCTGAGTATGGTGGTGTCAGCATCATGCAGTGGAATACAGAAATACAGATAACCTGCTTGAGAGTCATTTCACCATTCAGTAGGACAATGATCCAAAGAGTCATTTCACCATTCAGTAGGACAATGATCCAGAGAGTCATTTCACCATTCAGTAGGACAATGATCCAAAGAGTTGTTTCACACAAAATGTCCTCTCAATCCCATTCAGAATATTTGTCATGGTTGAAAAATTATGCTTCTCAAGTGTTACTCATCCCACTTGAATAACCTGGAACAAATATGGTTGCGATCCTTCAGACAAAATGCAGGTGCATCCTTAGCACCCACTTGGCAGGGATGTGCAAATGGCTACAGGTTCTGATGTAGGTGAGTGTACACTAAGGCACATATCAGAAGTATAATATACAGTAACATTGTCTTTTAGCTATAATATAGAATATTGTGTAGCATTTGAACTACAGGAAATACTTTTCCTCCCTTTTCACCGGTGACAATACATTCTCAGTCCCACAATAAAATATGATATATTGTATTGTATCATGAATGAATAATGAATAATATATTCCAATTACCGGATGCTTTATCCAAGTGGTCTTACAACCACGCAGTACGACTTGCCCACTGTCAAAAAACAGGGTAATCTCAGACGGGTAGGTTCCCGCGGTCTTGTTCAAATGAGATGGTCACATAATCGGAAGAGCGCCCAATCAAGAGAGCGGCCAAGGAGTCCAAAACGGCACCCTACGCTCCAGGTAGCGCCCTTTAACCAGAGCCCTTCGTGAGGAACTTGGGACCTGTGTGTGTGCCACTGACAGAAGTAGTGCACTCAAGACAGATTAGGGGGCCATTTGGGCGCACCCTCGCTCGGTCTGTTTGGAGAGAGGAGCCCACAGGTCCTGGGGGGGCCGAGCGCCGAGGCAGAAGGGTTAGGGTGCGGTGAGCCAGAAGCGCCCTATTCTCTGCTGTGCCTGATGTGTCGTGACACTAAAAGGTTGTGTCATGTTCCTCTGCCATTGACTCAATAACATGGGACTTTGCAACCGTGTTCCAAATTGTACCCTATTCTCTGCCTAGCACGTCAGTGTTTGACAGTGTGAGAGAATGAAGGGAATAGGGCGCCACTGTGGACCACTAGCGGCTTGAGGTCGGAGCCGTGTCTGTTATGCCTCTGACGTTGAGAGACGTGTCTTCCAGTCAGTTTCACATCGACCTAAAGGACAGGCCCTCAGACCTTCAGTCTTGTTTATCATGTTGTTGTTTAGTAGTACGCATCTGAATGACTTCTCAGTGACCTCTTGGTGTGATACACATTTTGGACCTGCACCCTTCTAGCCAAGTGGAAATTAGAATTTACCAATGTTGTGGTATGAAGTGTAATATGCATTAGGTATGTTTACCTCACCGTACCTGATTTTATACATTAGTAACTCAATCCCTATTTATACCTGTTGATAGCATCTGCAGTTTGTTCTGGTCCTGTCCACATTCTGACTGTGCCCATACTTAGATTAATAAAAGTTGCATTGTGATCAGATCTTTACTGTGTAAATCCCAAAAAGATCATGATAAAGAATTCATGTGAGTATCATGTATTAACTACAGTACCGATGGGATACTGAAGATCACCTTGAGCATTAGTATTAGATTTGAACACACATATGCTGTAAGCTTACTGTTTTGTGGAGCTCAGTGATCAACATAGACACATCAGAACTATTACAAGACACTGTGTCAGTGGAAGGTGTCACTCTCCAGCTGTCTGTGGATTACTGACCTTCTGACCCACAGGATGCAACACCTAAGGATGCAGACACACGTCTGTTCTCACCTCCATCAGTCACTCAACACCAACGTTTACAGATGACAGCTTTCTGGTCGTTCCTTCGCTGGTGACAGTAAGTCCATGTGCCGTGGAGAGGGCTCAGTTAATGGTTTGGCCAAGCCACTCAACTTCCTGCG
Organism: Novumbra hubbsi; assembly: GCA_016801125.1. Lineage (NCBI taxonomy): Eukaryota > Metazoa > Chordata > Actinopteri > Esociformes > Umbridae > Novumbra > Novumbra hubbsi. The sequence continues at coordinate 29,622 of JACXGK010003448.1, read as the reverse complement.
GGAACATCACCTCACCAAACCTCACACTGCTCCACCATCTAGCAGTCCATCTTCACCTCCCATTACCATCAGGAGGAGAAGGTGAAGCAGGTGGAGCTGGTGAAGCAGGAGGAGCAGGTGGAGCAGGAGGAGAAGGTGAAGCAGGTGGAGCAGGAGGAGCAGGTGAAGCAGGAGGAGAAGGTGAAGCAGGTGGAGCAGGAGGAGCAGGTAAAGCAGGAGGAGAAGGTGAAGCAGATGGAGCAGGAGGAGCAGGTGAAGCAGGAGGAGAAGGTGAAGCAGGTGGAGCAGTTGTTACAATATCCTTGGTAATGCTTAGAATCTGTACACAACATGGACATTAATGTTGTATGTAGTGCTGCAGTCTGGTGTTCTATACATGTCAATAATATACGCATGCAGTAACAGTGGAATAATTATGTTTTACGTTGTTTAAAGCTGCACGAGGCAGGATGTTTTCAGTAAAGAAATTATTAAAGCATTTTGCAATTACTGACCGGTCAGACATCCACATCACCTGCATTTACAAATACATTTCATAAAAGTTGACAGTTGAAGCTAACCAATAATACAAATCTGTTCAATATGCAGAAGTGTCTCTAGAACAAGAAGGTTTTGCAATTCTGGCGTTCTACTGTACTGTGCTTTGAGCAGTCATTTTGTTTGGCTCTGGCAGTGCTCCCGTTCCTCCTCACACAAAGGAGCAGATACCGGTCCTGTTGTGGGGTTCATGCCTTTCTACAACGCTTCTCCCTACGGCCCGTCTCAGTGATGAAGGATATGGAGAATCAGGGATGAAGGATAAGGAGAGAGCAATTATCTGTGGCCACCACCTGCAAAACCATTCCCTTTTTGGGGGTTTTGCTGTTGCTCTCCAGTGCACCTGTTGTTACTTTCATTTGCACCAAAACAGGTGACACTGATTCACATCTTCTTGCTTTTTAACTGGACAGATTAATATGCCTGAACTTAAATTGACTTGGTGTTATACTGTGATGATTATGTTTCCATCATTTCTTTGAGGAGGGTAGTTCATTGTTAATTATTTTGTCTGATGCCTTTCCATATGGATGAGGGGTACTTGCTAGTCATTTGCTTATCAGCCCGGCCCTTAATGTATTTTTTACAGACACGATAACTGATACTTTTCTTTGGCTTTTTGGACAAAAGCTTGCAGCATTGTCAAGGACCCCAATCACATGCTGTTCATTTATAATGCAGAAGGTCCCGTACGAAGAGGCTCAGAGACAAGCTATCAGACTTGTAGAGGCTCAGGAGCCAAAGAGGCTCAGAGACAAGCTATCAGACTTGTAAAGGCTCAGGAACCAAAGAGGCTCAGAGACAAGCTATCAGACTTGTAGAGGCTCAGGAGCCAAAGAGGCTCAGAGACAAGCTATCAGACTTGTAGAGGCTCAGGAGCCAAAGAGGCTCAAAGACAAGCTATCAGACTTGTAGAGGCTCAGGAGCCAAAGAGGCTCAGAGACAAGCTATCAGACTTGTAGAGGCTCAGGAGCCAAAGAGGCTCAGAGACAAGCTATCAGACTTGTAGAGGCTCAGGAGCCAAAGAGGCTCAGAGACAAGCTATCAGACGTCTGAACACGTGACCTGATCTGTACGCCTACACTCCTCAATTGGGCACAAACACATTTATTTGCCCACACAAACACATATTTGCATAAGCAGTAAATATGTTTATGTTTCATATTTATTTAAATATTAAATCACACAAACTCAAAGGTTCTTACTTCAATGTATAATGTATTTAATCAGGAGAGGACCTTCAGTGGTGGAGTGGTAGCTATCTATTGTAAGGATTATCTGTAAAGCCTGTTGTTTAGGGAAACAGGGCAGCGTTAACAATATGGAGGGCTTTGTTGTCTAACAGTAATATAATGTTTTTAATTCACAGGGAACAATCACCAACAGTTGTGCTCATGTCCAGGAATCATGACTTAACTTGGATTCAACCAAATGTGAGATTTTTTTAAATTTCTTGTGATGATGTCTTGAAGACACATCTATTACCACTCAATATCTGAGTGCGCGTGAACAATATCCTCCGTGTCCATGATGGTGCTTTTACAGACCTAGAATTTAGAATGGGATGTGGGCCTTTGCCTACTACCTTTTCCTGGATTATTTCCCTGATAAGCACAGAAACAGACAACCTCCATATCTATACCATGCCTTTGTCTCCTACATCTTCCACAGTGAGCCTTGGGACCTGGAGGATCTGCAACTGAGCAGGAGGTGCACCTGGGCTGGAGACCGTATCTGCACCTCCAAGAGTTCCAAGGATGCGTCATTGAACAGTTATTTTCAGGTCTCTCCAAAGACGTTTAATGGGGTCCGAGCTCTACCTGGGCCACTGAAGGAAATTCACATACTTGTCCCATAAGCCACTCCTACATTGTCTTGGCTGCGTGCTTAGGGTCATTGTCCTGTTGGAAGATGATCAGAGTTTCATCAACGATCTGTATGTACTTTGCATTGTTCCTCCCAGTCCCTGCCACTGAAAACCATCCCCACAGCATGATGCTGCCACCACCATGCTTTATCGTAGGGATGGTATTGACCTGGTGATGAGCAGTCCCTGGTTTCTTCCAGACGTGAAGCTTGGCAGTCAGGCCAAAGAGTTCACTCTCATGGTCTGAGAGTCCTTTAGGTGCCTTTTGGCAAACATCAAGTGGGCTGTCATGTGCCTTATAATAAAGAGTGGCTTCTGTCTGGCTTGTCAACAAACAAGTAAACAGTTGTTCTTATGGATTAACCCAAGCTAGCATCTTGGTTCTTATGTGTGTCTATAGAAGATCATCCTTTTGCAGGGATAGGTGGAGTCCTAGTAGTTTTACACATTGGAAAATTATAGTTATCAAAACCATAGACTGTCCTGTTAATTATCAATTAGCACTTGAAGCAGGGCACCCCAGAACACGTAACATATAGCTAGTTACAGTCTGTTATTACAGAAGTGTTAACAATATATTGTAGTGTGTTACAAATGAGCAGGTTTTCACTGAAATCCCCAGCTTAGTTTGGCTTTTTCTAAGCTGCAACTGATTTATTAACAACTGTGACAAAGGTTGTGATCCCCATTGGATAGCCTGGGTATCTAAGAGATTATTATCTAATTACTTACTCATTAATGTGTGCTGCTCAAAATAAAGTATCTCTCCAGTCAATGTTGTTCATATGACATGCCCCAAAATAAAAGCTCCATCTGGATTAACTTGGTTGACCTTACAAAAACTGATCTGAAACAGCTGCAAAGCCAATTATACAAATTAAAGCTACACGTTTTACCTGACAGTCTATACTTTCACCCTACAGTCTACACTTTTCCTGACAGTCTACAGTTTTACCCGACAAATTCGTTTTTTTGTCTGATCTGTAAAATGGCCACAGAAAAGAAATGCGCGAATTGGGTTCTCGTTAAAGGCAGCCATTGTTGCCCAATATAAACTGATTATAGGCAGGAATTTACTCATTTGTTTCAGACGATTGCTTTAAATTAACGATTATTTCATTATTTCATGTTTAATTTCTTATCCCCTACATTTATATCCAGGCATTATATAACAGACAATTACAAAAATCTAACGTAATGTACAATTACAGAAAGAGAATACGATCCATTTATACGTTATCCGTTCATTAACAGACTTATTTTTGTTAATCATATTAATAATATTTTATTAAAATATATACAAAAATATATACAAAGATGGATTTCTATAATGTAATTTGCATTTGTTGAAATTAGAAGATTCCACCTTAATTCAAACTCTGAGAAATTCTACATTTAATTGTTATGCTGATGACACATGTTGATAGGCCTCCCTTGCTCGAACAAGCGGTTGCAGAATAGGGCTGTCATGATATCTGGTTTTCACTACAGCACTAGTAAAAAACAGATATGGCACTAAGGCCAAAATAATTCACGAGAAAGATCTTATAGCAATATCGATATAACATTTGAAAAAGAAAATATTGCTATAAGTCCTATTCGTCTGGTAATGTTTATTTTGTGTTTATTGTCTGGAAAGTTAATGTCTCTTTTCTGGCAAATCAATTACACTCAAAATACGAGCGTAGAAGTGGAGAGGGTCTAACCATAACAGTCCAAATAAAAACTATTAAAAAAACCATAAAAGCAACCAGGTGAACTGAAGGGCCAAAAGATCCACAAAGCTTAACATATGGGCTGCTATTCCAAACTTTTTGACACCTCATCCGAAATTACTTGAATCGTAGTGTAAGGTCTAGTGTCGCTGACTATAGGGCAATGCGATCCCGGTGTCCCCAATTACAAAACTATATTTATTGTTTTTCAACTTATGTCTCATATACTGCGAAAGGAATCGGAATGGTTAGACCCATTAGAACCACCGGTAGAGATCCGCGAAGAGGCACCGTTTTTGTAGCCTATTCACTAGCCGAAAATGTGTTGTAGTTTTTATATAAAGCACATATCACTACTTGAAAAATTGTTCGAAAACATTGTCTGAAAAACCAGAAACAGCCATTGTTACTTTCCAATATGCTTTTTTCAACAAAGCATCTATTATAATGTGTTGGATGATGAAGGAAAAGTCATATGATGCACTAAATGAAAGGAATAACATCAGATACTGGTTTCAGTCGGAACAACCTCCCAAAGGAAAAGCAGGGTTTCAATAATGCAGCAAAGCCCGGGCACTACGCAGTTATTTGTAATGAAGTGTCCAATAGAGGTCGCGATGCATACTCACATAGTAACTATACGGCCTATATGGTTATCACCAACTATGCAGAAATCCAGCGTATGTGCATAACTACATATCAACATGCTTTTTTTAACAGTACATCAATTATAATGATTTGGATGATAAACCAAGAGCCATAGGATGCACAAAATGTAATTAATCATTGAAAAACAATAAATAGTGCTGTTTCAATTGGGGGAAATTTGAACTAATTTAGCCCAACAGGGGTCTGGCTCACTACCCACTACTACTGCATACTGAAAACATTACTGCCATAGATGATAGTACCTTTCTATGTACTATGTTTCGAGTTACTACCAACTCGGTAACTTGCAATAAAGCCACGCCGAATATATGACAAAAGTTATAGTATTTGAACCTGGTTTTCAAAACCGGGGACAATAAATTGTCTGTTACGTAATCGCACAATATTGCGTGATCTTTCAACACCCGGTGTCACCTGAAGTGTTTTAAGCTCATAAACCTTTATTTCCCACATAAAAGTGGCGCAGACTCAACTGCACTGTTTTGATGACGCTTTGGCGGGAATCTCCATTTGAATTAGTGTACTAATAAGTGTACTTGTTGCAGGTTAAAACATGTTTAAAGTATTAAGCTGTCTGCTTTTTTTGTAATATAGGCTAGTTACGACGATTCAATTATTACACTATAAAATTAGCTTTAACGGATAGTGTATCGCTACACCCTTACTAAACACTGATAACATATCTACAAATTGAAACATTTGGAAAAATCTTTAATTTGTGCCTTTTTGTTAAAGGTAGTCAATCAATCAAATGTATTTATAACGCCCTTTTTACATCAGCAGTTGTCACAAAGTGCTTTTACAAAACACCCAGCCTAAAACCCAAGAGAGCATGCAACAACAGGATTGAAGCACGCTGGCTAGGAAAAACTCCCTATGGGGGCCGGATTTTAGGAAGAAACCTAGAGAGGAACCAGGCTCAAAGGCGTGACCTCTTCTGGCTGTGCCGGGTGATGTTTGAGAATACCATTAATAATTAATCAATTCACATGGGCTGCGTCTAGAGTCTGTAAAGCCTAATCTAGGTCACAAACAAGATCAGATTTGCAGGACAGAGACAGTTCAGGGTGGGTTGATTTGGGGGTCAGCTGGAATCGTCAGGGTCGTCTAGGTCTAGGTTGGGAGGGGTGGTCAGCATAGTAGTAGCTGGAATCGTCAGGTATCGGTTTGTTTTTAGCAAAAACCCACTGTCCACTGTATTTAATTGCAACTTTAACAATGCCATGATGGCTTAATGTGTGATTCAGCCAAACAGCAGCTGTTATTGCAGAATCAAAATGAAATGTTAATACCTGACAATTCCCACAATATGACCCCCTCCAGTCAACTAGGGTATTATAACACTGTAAAACACCAGGAAAATACTTGTTAAGATAATTCATTCTCAGATGTAATCAGAATTCAGGTTAAAATGTAATGTGATGTAGTAGGCTATTCGTGCCCATAGATTATGGTCATTATAATATCACAGTGAGGGTACAGATACATATCTGGGAATGTTAGCCAAAAGAGGCGATTCAAATGTTAAATCCACTATTGGGAACATTTATGTTAAAGATGAGGTAATTGCTTTAAAGTGATGTATCCATTATTGTTGGAATTAGATTGACAAACACTTAAAGTTGTCTAGGATGTTTGTCTGGCTCTATTTGTATCTATTCCCCTTAAGGTTTTTAAAATGGTCAACCAAACTATCTTGAATGATTTATTTTAGGGAAAAAGGTAATTTGTAAAGAAATTAAGTGGAATTGAATGGTATTGATTTTTATGGCATAAACTGCATACTGAAGCTAATGTGGTTAATATTTTTAGTATTGCAATGTAAATAGTCTGTGGATCAATATCCCTGCAACCAACTTTTAAAATATAAAGGTCAGTATTTTCTACAATACAAGGAGCTTGAGATGCCCTTTTTTATGAGTCAGCATGAACCTTCTAATATAAAATGAGCTAAAATATGTTTTAATTAGGTACTTTTGGAAATATAGAGTGCTTCAGATGTGCTGTTTAGAGGTCAGAAGAGACCATCAACTCCACCAGAAAATGCATTTTGCTAGATGCTGCTGGCCGTTGCATGTTGGAAAAGAAATTCTCGTAATGCAGAGATTATACATAATCCCCCTTTAATGGAGGTTAGTACAGACCTTTTTGCAATGCAGAGAGATAGATATATCCTTTTTGGAGGTCATCACAGTCCTTCAGAAATGCAGAGAGTTAGAGATGTCCTGAGTAGGAGAGTACAGACCTTCTGCAATAAAGAGCTTGAGATGTAGATTTTCAATGTCAGTACAGACCTTCTAATGTACAATGTGGTAAATATATATATTATAATTTATGTACACACTTATAACACTGACTCCTCAAGACGTTCTTTTTGACCGTCTGGTCAGACCTTCAACAATACAGCATATTTGCTATTTCCTTTCTTGGGGTCAGGATAGACCTTAAACATTGCAATGTATCCTTGTGGACAGTATAAACCCTACAGCTGTGGCCAAAAGTTTTGAGACTGACACAAATGTTAATTTTCACCTGCCGCCTCAGTTTTCATGAGGGGAATATGCATATAATCCAGAATGTCATGAGTGATCAGAGGATTTCCAAATCATTTCAAAGTCCCTCTTTGCAATAAAAATGCACTTAATCCCCCAAAGAGCATTTCCACTGCATTTCAGGCTTGAAATCATTGTGCTTCCTCTGTTAACCATGGTTAGCTGCAAGGAAACACGTGCAGTCATCATTGCGTTGCACAAAAAGGGTTTTACAGGCAAGGATTTTGCTGCTAGTATGATTGAATTTAATCTACCATTTATTGGATCATCAACAACTTCAAGGAGAGAGTTTCAATTGTTATGAAGAAGGCTTCAGGGTTCCCAAGAAAGGCCAGCAAGCGCCAGGACGTCTCCTAAAGTTGATTCAGCTGAAGGATCTGGACTGCTGAGGACTGGGAAAAAGTAATTTTTCTGATGAATCCCTGTCAGCACGAAACATCTGATTGTTCGGGAAATCTGGAAAACTGCTTCTTTGGAGAAGAAAATGTCAGCACGAATATCAGTCCTGTGTCATGCCAGCAGCAAAGCATCCTGAAACCATTCATTTTTGGGGTTGCTTCTCAGCCAAGGGCTCACTCCCAATTTTGCCTAAAAACACAGCCATGAATAAAGAATGGTACCACAACATCCTCTAAGAGCCATTTCTCCCAACCATCCAAGAACAGTGTGTTGTCTTTGAGGTCAGTACAGAACTTTTACAATACACAGGGCTAGGGATGTATATTCTGTAGGTCAGTACAAATCTAATGTACAATGTGTGGAAAACATTTAAACACAGTTAAACCCGGGTGAAGTTCTTTTTGGCTGTCAGAACTGACCTTCAACACTACAGCATATTTGAGGTTACGTTTTGTGGTGTCAGAATTGACTGTACACTCTTCTGCGACAATGTGCTTCAAATTGTATCCAGAGAATATTGACAGAATAATTGTGTTTGTTCCTGCTACGACTGCTTGTTTTGAGAGAAACAAGCAGTAGTTAATGATGGTGAGTTCTTGTGAAACACAAAAGTTTCCCACTTTTGCTGCATATTACTCACAGACTCTCGTAATGCGGGGATTCTACACATTCCCCTTTTCACAGAGATCAGTACAGACCTTCTGCACTTCAGAGTGCTAGAGATGTCTTTTTTGTAGGTCAGTACAGACCTTCTGCAATACAGAGACTTAGATATGTCTTTTTGGGAGGTCAGTACAGACCCTACACTATTCCGACTATGCTTTTTCATCCACCTGATTACCAAAGAAAGTTTCATTGTTACTGCCAGCGATTGTTTGTTTGATTGCCTAAAGATAGAAGCCTACGGTTTTTTTCCCGTTGTAGAGGACAGTTGTCCGAAAAGAATAACGTGTCGAATGTCTATCTTTCGTAAAGGGAAAGCCTTCCAAATCTCGACTACAACAACACGAAAAAAAAATAATAAAACAAAAATCGCACGTGTTGCATTTCGATTCATATCTCCGGAAATATTAAAGATAGAAGCCTACGGTTCTTTTTAAGTTGTAGGGGAGAATCGTATGCAACGAATAAAATGTCGTTTATGTATTTCTGCAAAGAAGAAGCCTTCCATATCTGGACTGAAACCTCTTAGAGGCAATTCTGGGTCGAAAAGCGCACCTGTTACACATCTATATATATATCTCCGGTATTATTAATTATGGAAGCCCACGGTTTTTTTCATGATGTAGGGGACATTCAGCTGCAAAGAATGACATGTCGTTTGTGTATTTCTGTAAAGTAAAAACCTTCCAAATCTCGACCACAATAACACTGTTTTTCATGATGGCAAAGAAAAAACGATTCCTTTCTTCAGGGGTTAATTTGATCTGATCTGAATTTGAATCTGTTTTGATTTTTGGATTAAATGATCCATCACACTGATACAGGGATCCTAAATTGTCAATTTTGGTTGATATTGTACAATTTTCGGAAGCAATAATGCAGAATACTTGTATATTATGTTACATGTTCCAAAAATACATTTTTTGTGTGGTTTTGAACCCCTGGTGATGTCCATATGT
>JACXGK010003448.1:0-20161 GCA_016801125.1 Novumbra hubbsi | reverse complement strand
TACAGTATATTGTATAGAAACATCTACCAGGTCCAATGTTGAACTAAATACAATTTGGTTCTGGGAATCCACTCATTAATGTATTGTCTAGCTTTTCTATATAAATAGTTATGGTATGTATGCGTTCTCTGATGGTCTATAACAAGAATGTGCACAGGAATGTTGAGGGGCCGTTGCTCTGACCTGAAAAAATAGCAAACCCCAGCTGTTTCACCCTCGGAGGGGCAACTTGAGTCAAGGAGGGCATACGGGCAGTTGCCTGGGCAACCTTAGCCCCCCCGTGCACGTCCCTGGTCTATACATTGTTATACTGATGGGCAGGACATCAGTTGCATTTGGACAGTTACAAGAAATTAATGGTTTTCACATCTTGTTCTTCTGGGCTAAAGTAGTAAATTAAAGGGTTTGTGCATCCCATTTTCATGAGCAATTCACAGGTTTTATTCTTGAAGAATCAGGGTATTGTGATATTATTGTCTAAAGTAGACAATATCTAACAGTACACAAGTACACTAACACTAAAACGGTACATTAATTAAAAGTCTTTATAACCCTTGTGTGTAAAAATACAAAGAATAGTGAACTTTCGGTTTGAACATTTAAAAGTTCTGAAATGAAGGTATGTTTCTAAGATATCTCCCCTTCACTATGTGGAAATCATGTCATCAGTACTGCCACAACAACAATACAGGAGAACCACAGATCAAGGCACAGCAGATAATCCCCCTGGCAGGCATCCGCTTCCTGAGTTCCCTCATGGATTTTGTTCTCCAAGGGTTTTCCAGGAGACTGGGAGAAAAGTTCAGAAAATTCATAAAACAATACAATTTCTGTTGTCTAATGGGGATTCTGGCAAAAATAATTTATGTGAGACCAGGGTTCAAATCCCCCTTGCGGATTAGCCTAGTGGTCCTGTGAAAGGTGGTCCAGTTGACCGGGACCGTCTGGGTTTGGTGTTTAGTAATCAGACATGGTTGCCTGTCCCCCAAGCTCAGTCGAATTGGAGTTGGAGGGACGCGCCTTCCAGTGTATAAGGATATGATCTAGATTTCCTGGTTTAGTGAGTCTTGTGAAACCAGAAATGCTTTGAAGACATCCAATCCAACAAGTCTGCTTCATGTTGTAGTGATGAAGCAGAGCCATAATCACAATTTAAAATAAAAAAACACAGAACATATCTCTCTCTAACTTACTTTGACCAATCTTCACAACAACTGTCAATATGGCCATTATAACTCTGAATCAAGCTGTACAAGCTGCTTGTTATTTGGTGACAACTGGTAAAGTAAAGTTCTTCATGAATTAAAAGGGATTGACTGAATGTTTTTGTATGACTGTAAGGTCACTGTTGTAGGGGAGTATCAGAATCAAGCCGATCAGACTAGATCCTGAGGCTGTCTTGTCAGATGGTGTAATGGAGCCAATGGGATGTCAAAGGTTTCTGCACGACTCCTTTAATCTGCTGCGTTGCAGCGGGATAATGAGCGTGTGTGTGTTTGTGTGTGTATGTGGGTTAATCCTTCATAGGGATAATGACTGGTACTGGGACCTCTGAGGCTGTGTTCACCCAGCTGAGAGAATATGCATCCCTACAACATTACTCAAACTGTACGTTTTCCACTCACTGGTGTTCACTCCAGTTCTCGAAATCATTCTCCCACGATAACATTTTGGTTTGCCCTTACAACATGTAAAGCACATTGGAATGCATTTTAATTTGTAAGAAATGCACCACATAAATAAAATTGTATTCCATAGATTTGGGATGCACTATCAAATACACAATATTGCAAAAGGACTCTCTATTTTTGTTCATTTTAAAATAAGAAACTGTTCATATGTTAATGAGTAAAGTTACACCTTTTTAAAAATATTCAATAAATTCCCTGGTTTCCCACAAATCCTGCTTGGACAATTCGGGATTAGACGTTTATTCCCTTCTGATTCATGAGCAAGTTTCACAGAGAATGATTCTTAGAATGGTTGACACTGTTGCCGTAGAGCTGTAAGCTTGACAAGAATATGGTTGCCAAGTATTGGAGCTGCTTAGCTTGGCTAACTGGATTAAGCCTTAGTTCCAATGGCAGCCAAGGTTAACCCTCATCAGATCACCTCTCTGGCCTGTAGACGCTGGAGCTATGATCTCATTATGCCAGCTCCCGTCTGTCTGTCTCTGTCTCAGTTTGTCGGTCTGTGTTTGTCTCTCCCAGTGCCTGCCTGGATTAACTGAGTGACATACAAATCAATTTAACCGTTGTTTTAAACGTGACTTTGAAAGGGTAAAATGTTAAACTTTCATCTTTGACGAGTTCTTCAGTGAATCCTCTATAAACCGTTTCACCTTTACATTTAGCCTTAAAAACTCTTGATGACAATACATTAATTCGTTTCTTTAAGGAACCCCCAGTTGTCAACTAACACAATAGCTTTAGTAACACGTCAGGCCTGCAAGTGACAGTATGCTGGCTCTCAGAGGGATGTGTAATTCCTGTTGGAATTCAGCCAGAGTTAGGAAAGACAACATTTAATCTCCCATGACCTCCGTTTGAAATGGCTGCTAGAACAAGATAGAATGCTGTATGTGGCTGACAGGTATATAAGGTCTGTTAAATGAAACTGCCTCACATGAGACTGCCTGTATTATGAGATTTCCAGTTATACCTGAATACCTATTACGAGACAGCCTGCTATATATATATATATATATATATATATATACAGTACTGTGCAAAAGTCTTAGGGACCTGAAAGTCTAACCTGAAAGTCTAAGTCAGATATGTATGTACAGTGGGGCAAAAAAGTATTTAGTCAGCCACCAATTGTGCAAGTTCTCCGACTGAAAAAGATGAGAGAGGTTTGTAATTGATCATTTGTACACTTCAACTATGACAGACAAAATTAGAAAAGAAATCCAGAAAATCACATTGTAGGATTTTTTATGAATTTAATTGCAGATTATGGTGGAAAATAAGTATTTGGTCAATAACAAAAGTTTATCTCAATACTTTGTTGTATACCCTTTGTTGGCAATGACAGAGGTCAAACTTTTCTGTAAGTCTTTACAAGGTTGTCACACACTGTTGCTGGTATTTTGGCCCATTCCTCCATGCAGATCTCCTCTAGAGCAGTGATGTTTTGGGGCTGTTGCTGGGCAACACAGACTTTCAACTCCCTCCAAAGATCTTCTATGGGGTTGAGATCTGGAGACTGGCTAGGCCACTCCAGGACCCTGAAATGCTTCTTACGAAGCCACTCCTTCGTTGCCCGGGCGGTGTGTTTGGGATCATTGTCATGCTGATTCTCCCAATCTTCTTCTGGATCATCCAAATGCTGTCTAGCGAACTTCAGACGTCCCTGGACATGTACTGGCTTCAGCAGGGGGACACGTCTGGCACTGCAGGATTTGAGTCCCTGGCGGCGTAGTGTGTTACTGATGGTAGGCTTTGTTACTTTGGTCCCAGCTCTCTGCAGGTCATTCACTAGGTCCCCCCATGTGGTTCTGGGATTTTTGCTCACTGTTCTTGTGATCATTTTGACCCCACAGGGTGAGATCTTGCGTGGAGCCCCAGATCGAGGGAGATTATCAGTGGTCTTGTATGTCTTCCATTTCCTAATAATTGCTCCCACAGTTGATTTCTTCACACCAAGCTGCTTACCTATTGCAGATTCAGTGTTCCCAGCCTGGTGCAGGTCTACAATTTTGTTTCTGGTGTCCCTTGACAGCTCTTTGGTCTTGGCCATAGTGAAGTTTGGAGTGTGACTGTTTGAGGTTGTGGACAGGTGTCTTTTATACTGATAACAAGTTCAAACAGGTGCCATTAATACAGGTAACAAGTGGAGGACAGAGGAGCCTCTTAAAGGAGAAGTTACAGGTCTTTAGGTTTCTGCCAAAGGGGGCAATATCAGCTATTAGGGCATCGTAACTTTTTCCTCAGTAGGAAATGGCATCTTTTGTTAAATAAATTATATCATGGTTAAAATGTAATTGTTTTTGGTTCAATTACATCGCATTTATCTATAGATATTGCTTGAAAGAAGATCAAATATTGATATGTCCATATTTGTTAAAAAATAACTAAATATTTTGTGGGGTGTCCTAATTTTTTTAAATGACTGTTTAACAAATCACTGGGGTTGCGGTTATGTTTTGGTGGAATCTCTCTTGCCTGTTGGATCGCCAATTTCCCAAATCATCCTATGTTGGACTACCAAAATGAATTGAGAAAATAACTCTGCTTGTAACTAAAGAGCTTCCACTCTGAGGTTTTTCTCTCCAACCCTAATCTTGCCCACCTGATTCTAATAAATAGCTGGATAAAACGCTAAGCCAGGTCAGTCAAAAAAGTCGACAGGATGGTAGATCTCCAGGACCAGGATTGAGAAGTACTGTACAATAATGACTTACATTCTCTCGCTATGTATAGCTCAGCTGCTGCTTTTAAGTTGCTGTTAACCACCCATTCAGGTCTAAGGGTAATTGACAGTAAATCATACATTAATCATTATTTTGTATTTAGGACCTGAACCATATACAAGAGAACATTAACATGCGGTACATTACTTAACAGTCCGTTATAGTCCATTACATTAACATGCGGTAGATTACTTAATAGTCCGTTTTAGTTTATTACATTAACATGCGGTACATTACTTAACAGTCCGTTATAGTCCATTACATTAACATGCGGTACACTACTTTACAGTTCGTTTTAGTCCATTACATTAACATGCGGTACATTACTTAACAGTCCGTTATAGTCCATTACATTAACATGCGGTACATTACTTAACAGTTCATTTTAGTCCATTACATTAACATGCGGAACATTACTTAACAGTCCGTTATAGTCCATTACATTAACATGCGGTACATTACTTAACAGTCCGTTATAGTCCATTACATTAACATGCGGTAGATTACTTAACAGTCCGTTATAGTCCATTACATTAACATGCGGTACATTACTTTACAGTTCGTTTTTGTCCATTACATGAACATGCGGTACATTACTTAACAGTTCGTTTTAGTCCATTACATTAACATGCGGTACATTACTTAACAGTCCGTTATAGTCCATTACATTAACATGCGGTACATTACTTTACAGTCCATTACATTACAATTCATAACGTGTATTCCATCACATTATATTCACATGTTTTTATGTGCTTCAGTTAGCTGGGGGTCCCAGACATTGTTATGTGCTTCAGTTAGCTGGGGGTCCCAGACATTGTTATGTGCTTCAGTTAGCTGGGGGTCCCAGACATTGTTATGTGCTTCAGTTAGCTGGGGGTCCCAGACATTGTTATGTGCTTCAGTTAGCTGGGGGTCCCAGACATTGTTATGTGCTTCAGTTAGCTGGGGGTCCCAGACATTGTTATGTGCTTCAGTTTGCTGGGGGTCCCAGACATTGTTATGTGCTTCAGTTAGCTGGGGGTCCCAGACATTGTTATGTGCTTCAGTTAGCTGGGGGTCCCAGACATTGCCCCAGACTCATGCAATGCCAATCAATCACATTGGATCTTTTAGGGCTGGTAAAGCATTTTTTACTGTCAATTGTGTTTGTTTTTCTTAATGAATGTTTTATTTAGTGTTTTTATTGTTGTAATACAGGACTTGGCTGTAAAATAGACCTTAGCCTCTGACTGTTAATGTCTATGTATAAATAAAGGTATATAAAATAAGTAAACCATATATGACATTCCATTACAGTAAATTACCATGTCTATGTTTACCATTCCTTTCCATAGCAGGAGAACACTGAAGAGGAAGTCAATAGTCAGTAGAGATTTTCACACTTATATTTTGTGTATTCGGTAAATGGACATGGATTTTCTGGGTTCAGACGGACCGACCCACAGACAGACGTGACGGTTACAATGTAAACCCTGAAGCATTGTGCTACCATGGGAATAGATGGTCCCAGCACCCAGAAAGAGCACCGGCACACAATCCAATCCCAGTTCAGTGCCTGAACCGCAGTCCATCTGGTCTGTCCCGAGTCCGGGATTCAGCCACCATATGGGGGATGGGGGGGGGATTAACTGACATGATGCAATGATGTGTTGCGGCAGTTTAACAGGAAACCTGAAAAGCTGCAGCAGATCACAGCTTGCCAACCACTGAGAGGAGAAAGTCATTCACATGGATCTGTTAGAGCACCATGTGTAGCCTTGGACAGGGTGGGGGTGGAGTGGAGGTGGAGAGGGGGTGGAGAGGTATGGATGGAGGGGATGAGACTGAGAGAGTTGTCTGTTGGGTTTACTTGGAATTCATTACATTATTTTTGTTTTCACTTTGGTCATTTTGTCACAGTTGGTCATTTAACTTGCTTTGGCAATGTGAGTGTTTCCCATGCCAATAAAGCCCTTAACATGTAAGGCATGAACATGTAATTGAGAGTAGAAAGAAATAGATGGAGACCAGAGAAGAGAGATCAGTTAAAAACTAAAACGACTGGTCCCTTAAAAAGTAGATCATTAGATGTCTGATACCTCATCTAACTGGAGGATTTGGATTTAGTAATCCACCTGGATTTCGCCTAATGGATAGGAGTATATAGCCGTGGCCAAAAGTTTTGAGAATGACACAAGTATTGGTTTATACAAAGTTTTCTGCTGCAGTGGTTTTAGATCTTTTTGTCCGATATTATTAGTTTGACATGAGCCACGGAACCAATTCACTTCACAACAAATTCGAAGTGGACTCACGTTTGTGCTGTAAAGTTACTGTTGTCAATAAGACAATACAGAGTGACTGAAATTGATTATGCTCTCACTCCAGTCTAAACAATCACAACACCCAGACGTCCACTAGAGGGCATCGGATTACAGTGACATTTCTATATGCACTCTGAGCCCTCTACCTAACATTGTTTCACTACATCACCATTACAACCAAATAGAGAAACTACATATTTGGAAATAGATTTCCCTAAGTAGTATCTATGAGGTGAACCATATTAATGAAATTAACAAATGCATCCAGTGCTCCCATTTGAATATAATGTAATTAGAGATGTACTGTATAGTACTGCACTGCACACAGGAGAAAACGACTGCGCAATCATGAAGAAATCCACCAGTTATGTGAAACTTGCAAGTTCATCTATTTAAACCTGATCTCTAAAAAACAATCAACTCTAAGAAAGGCTAATTCCTGCAGGCTTTAATATCGTTTGTAGCAGATAGATAGGACATAAAGCTACTTTCAGATGTGTTTTAGAAAAATAGGAAATTGCAATGGGAATTGTGTACAAGAGCTTTTAAAGTTGTAATATGTTTACTAACACTGCTACTTCTACATTTAGCTTGATTAGCATTGAGTATGATAACATTATCAACACTAACTACATTGATCGGCTTGTAGTAGTCCTCAAATGTGTATCTTTTGGTTAATAAGAGAAGATGAAAGGTCAAGGGTGAAATGATAATCCTCCACAACTAACACATTGGTCGTCTTCCAGAAGATCAAAAGACTGCATGTGACTGACTGATCTCCAAATCACATTGCTTCATAAATAACTACTCATTGTCATTTGTATATCAGTCGGTTGGTCAGTCAGAATTTACCCACAATACATTGCGGTTTTCATCCTGTAGAACACGGCCATTTTCTACGAGTTTCCACTTGTAATTTCGACTTGGATGGTCAATCAAGTGAAATGTCCCACTGGGAACTAAGAGCTTCCGATATCTCTGCACGTGAACGCGGTTTTAGCGCACATATAGAAGGACTGCCCCACTCCTTATATGGCTGGCCCACTCAATGGAAACGTCAGAGGCACACCCGTCACGTTCAAGCACATTATCCCGTTTTACAGGACTACACGTCCAGTCATAATCAAAAACCGTTTTCTCTAGCTGTCCTCTTTCTTTTTTAATATTAGGCCTACTTATTCCATGGAATAGCACGAGCACAGAGACACAGTTTTCATTAACCCAGTTTTGTAGTTGCTCTGTCACCGCTTCTGCTCGAGACAACACGGGATATCTGGTTAGAGTACAAGGTTTTCGTTAACAGGGTTGGATAGTGGGAATAGGAAACACTAACATTGTAGAAGCGGAATTGCTATGACTGGATCCAGGGGGATTTTCGTTGGATGCTGATGTGTTTAGATTTTTGCGACTATTTTCTGAGCTAAACTCTGTTCAGTGTGATCATTTATTCACGCGTAATTTGTAATATTACGCATACACCAGCTACGGGCACTTTGTATGCTTTATGCATCAAAATTACAGATATTGCAATAATTTAGCATTTATATATATATATGTTCCTTTACTTGTCGACACTCGCGAGCAGCGCCCTGGGGTTACAACGGAACGGAAAGTTTTGATAACATTGACGGAAAGCTATGGCAATGGTAATGTGGAGAAATGGCGAGGAAGATGTCACCGGCGAATCTCAAGGCGGACTCACTTCTCCAGTCGCTCAAGTTGGACCGTTATCCCTCTCTACCGACCTAACGGGTCACCTCAACCCGACAGCCTCCTTGGATGTCCCCACAACACCCCAGACACCCCAGGGTGCTCCTTCAAGTAATACATCTCAGTCTATTAACAGCCAAACGTCGACTAACTCGATGGACAAACAACAACCGCAGCAAATTGAGTGCGTAGTGTGCGGGGATAAATCCAGCGGGAAGCACTACGGCCAGTTCACATGTGAGGGATGTAAGAGCTTCTTCAAACGCAGCGTTAGACGGAACCTCAGCTACACCTGTCGTGCGAGCAGAAACTGTCCTATTGATCAACACCACAGGAATCAATGCCAGTACTGCCGCCTCAAGAAATGTCTCAAAGTGGGCATGCGGAGAGAAGGTAAACAAGCATGTTTCTACTGTGCACATAGGTTGCTATACCCTGTAGTACTGACAGCTACAATACTATTTTTGTAAATTATTGTAAATGCACCCTCTGGATCCTTTATTTTATACTGCTTGTAGGCTTTCGATGAACGTTGTGGTTCTATTTAACGCGTTGGCGTCTTCACCAAAGGCTTTGGTGTTGAATCTAAATCTATAATATAAATATTGAATTGTTATAAAAATAAAAGATCATAGCTAATTCACTGCAAAATTGCCATATATTTAAGTGCAGTTGGGTTTTAAGATTATATAACACTGTTTAATCTCCTTAATTATTGAGCTCCTTAGTGTTGTCAATGGCCATTAGCATAGCCTATGTATTTCGGGTTATGTGTGCATTTACTTGTATAGAAAAAGGGTTTCATATAGAACTCAGGACACTTTTTTTGTTCGATCAGGAACCCTTTTTTTGAACGTGTAGTCCTGCTGTGGGCCTAATCTGATAAAAACTCTGGCTAGTATTCCGACTCAATTTGAACCTTTTCCAGACCGATATAAGTGTCGATATTGTCTTGTGCGCCAACGCGCCGCCACCCATCAATACTGTTGCCATCTCTTTGTGTCATAGCGGTTCAGAGAGGGAGGATGCTCCCCACACAACCGTACCACGGCCAGTTCTCCCTTACCAACGGAGATCCCCTCCAGTGTCACTCTTATCTATCTGGATACATCTCCCTTCTACTCCGAGCCGAACCCTATCCCACGTCCAGATACGGCACTCAGTGCATGCAGTCCAACAACCTCATGGGGATAGAGAACATCTGCGAGTTGGCCGCCCGGATGCTGTTCTCGGCGGTGGAGTGGGCCCGGAACATCCCCTTCTTCCCGGATCTCCAGGTTACTGACCAGGTGGCCCTGCTCCGGCTTACGTGGAGCGAACTGTTCGTTCTAAACGCGGCCCAGTGTTCCATGCCGGTGCATGTAGCTCCTCTCCTGGCCGCGGCTGGGCTGCATGCCTCCCCAATGTCCGCGGAGAGAGTCGTGGCCTTCATGGATCACATCAGGATTTTCCAGGAGCAGGTGGAGAAGCTGAAAGTTCTGCACGTCGACTCTGCCGAGTACAGCTGTATCAAGGCTATAGTTCTCTTTACTTCAGGTAAATACACACTGTTGTTTTCGTGACTGGTATCAAGAAAACATCAATCCGCCACTGTTGTCAGCTACATTAGCGTTTAGTCTTTCTGTGGTATTAAAATCAGAGGCCTCCATTTACCCTGAAATCCAGTTTACATACTACCCAGAGAAGGGGATACCCCACAAAAACACACCAGATAAATGTTCTATTGTCTTCGAAGGCAATTCACTTTTAAACTATTCACTATTTTTAAAAATACATTAATATAAATATGCAGGAATACAGACATTTTATTTAAAACGCTGCCGACTGCTGGGATGGAGAATAATTGTAAACTGGGGGAGTCTAATAACATTTCTGATTTATATCGCCTATATTATGATAGTGTTATTTTTACAATATTTGTACTTCATATTAGACCCCTGCGTATCTTTTCATTATTAGGGCTAATGTATTATAATCTTACCAGGGCAATTGATTTACTTCATGATATATTTTTATATTTATTTATATATTTTAAAGGTTTATAACAACATTAGCAAAAATGTTTAGGAAATAAATATTAGTGGGGGTTTGGCACAGAAGTGTGTGACTTGCAGTCATCATTAACTTAAACATACAACTTAATCCTCACCAACAGAATAGGAAATAACAAACAAAAATCTTCTTATATTTAGTCTAATTATTTTAGTTTTGGTTAAACATGTTATGTGACATAATATATTTTAGCCTAAGGCAAAAAAGGTATTTTATAGGCCAGATGGATGAATACTTGGCTATTATGCTCTACAAAAAGTCTATAATAAAATAAGAAATGGCATGATATTTGCCAGCTGGATTCCTTGAATAACAGTAAAAACAGCCTTGGACTGTGTTCACATTAGCAGCAAGGCGGTGACCAAGCATTGTGTGCACGTGTTGTAGAAGTAGGACGTGACCCTTTATTCACCCCTGTAGAGCTGCTATCCTCACATAACGTGAACGGATGAACACGGAATGCACTGCACCTCTGCATTCACAATAATGGCTCTAAATATGCTTTTAGAAATACTTTGGAAGAGCGGACCCCACGGACTGTCTAAACCCATAATAATGTGAATAAAGTTCGGATGGCCTGTTGCTGCTGTGCTCTGTTTCTGAAACCGCCTTGTTGTCGACAACCGGCCTGATATAGGTATTGATTTCATAGGCCCCTGTAACGCCATTTTGAGGCAACCGAGTTCAGCATGATTAGTTATTGAAAAACACACGCATTAAAATATTGAATTCATACCAAAAAGTATTTGAAATTATTTCTATCCCTGTCTGTATGCAATATTTGCTTTACTTGTTTTATTTTTATTGATAAGCTTGTAAGTGAGGTTTTTCTGCCTGTTTTTAGATGCGTGTGGTCTGTCAGATGTGGCTCACGTAGACGGTCTTCAAGAAAAGTCCCAGTGCGCTCTGGAAGAATACGTGAGGAGCCAGTATCCTAACCAACCTACTCGTTTTGGGAAGCTATTGCTCCGTCTGCCCTCACTACGAACCGTCTCCTCGTCGGTTATAGAACAGTTATTCTTCGTCCGTTTGGTCGGAAAAACACCAATAGAAACTCTCATCAGGGATATGTTGCTTTCCGGAAGCAGTTTTAATTGGCCTTACATGTCGATGCAGTAAAAATAAAAACACTCCAGGAATGGAATCTTAGAACTAGAATGATTGTGTGGATGGAACCTGACCAGAACGCCGTGTAAAAGCATGAGGAGACGCGGGAATGAAATGGTGGAGATCCTTCTTACAACTTGTGATTTTGGGAACAACATATAGTACACTATTTATTGGACCCTGTATGTATATTTATCGTGCTTGTTAATGACGTTTGGGAAACATGTTTTCAGATACATTTAAGAAAATAAAAAACGTTTTGATTTAACCTGGATAGTGAAGGATATACAGGGGAATTGTTTTAGCTGTTTTCCTATGTTGTCTTGTGTCCATACATATTTTTTGTCATATATGCACCAAACATGGCACTAAAATCATTAGGCCTAGATACTCTCAGTATGTCAATACATTATAGCCTACCATATTGCCAACTCTTGATAGCCTTTTCCACAACCCACGTTTTTATTTCATTTTTAAATATAAGATATTTTGTCACATTCACTTGGTGGTTGCCTGCATTTTTACATCGTTATTAATACTTTAATAATCACACATATTTTCACATCACTCCTCAGTCAGATATACTTTAGGGATTCTACAGTGAATCATATATGTTACGTTGTCCGTCAGAGAGATTCAATGAGCTGGGTGAGGAACGAGCATGAGCGAGGAAAATACGTCACTGCAGGGTATTGCTGCGAATACTGCAGATGATGTGCTCGCTCATGTGTGTGCGTGCGCGCGCGTCTGTTTTAAGAATTATGATTTAAGTTTGTTTATTTTGAAAAAAACACACTGATGTGATTTACTGTGAAAAGTATTGCGTTAAATTATGAACAATGATTTATAAATAAAAGGTATTTCTCATTTACATGTTGTGTAGTTACTGTGTGTGCGTGTGTGTGTGGGTGTGTGGGGGGTTGTATTTAAGGGGAATGTGGTATTGGAGTAACCAGAAGTTGTTCCTTCCAACTAGACGTTCTAAATCACAGTAATTGCTTCCTTAGACTGGCGCCATACTGGTGTCGCCATTAATTTGAGTTTCTGCCATTTCACGTTACGATATTGGCTTGCCTGGGCCACTGTATTCTAAAGCAATCATGCAGTCAAAGGGTCGAAAACATGAATTGTTTTTATCGCTTAGGCTTGAAATAGCCTAGACGGAAAAACTAAATTGTGCTTTCAAAGGAGCAGACGTCGATAGTAAGCCAGGCCTGTTTAATGCACAGACACAAGTCCAGCTGTTTACAAAACATTACATGTAGTCACACGGCTGACAGAAATAATATGTCTTATATTATATTTTCAATTTATAAATAGTGGACATTGATCAGGCCCGACCGTCGGCTTGTGTAAATAGGCCTAACCCGGGCAAAAAAAGGCCTATCTCCGTTACAAATCACGGAGTTGCCAGGTAAACTCTAGTCGACAGGGCGTGAGTTCAGGCGAGGGATTATGATCGGCTCGGCTGCTCCTGTATTCGCGGGCGGACAGCGACCTAATGAGGGTTCCCTCAGAGCCGTGTCGTACGACGTTAAACAATCCCGAGCGCAATATAATAGTTAAAAAATAATTCTGCCACAATAGGCCTATACCCCGGAAAACACTTGTTGTCGAATGGGTAAGGTCAGTGTATACAGTTTGGAACATAATGTGCAGGCCTAGTTTAAGCGAAGAGGAAAAAAAGGTTACATAAAGGTGCCTGTTGGTGAACCTAGAATAACTATTTCCGAATTCCTGGTAGAAATTGTCTCGTTCCAGTTTTGTTTTAGATACGAACATTTTAGTTCCAGTTAGAAGCAACAACCGTTGTGGGTTCTATGGAGAAACTCCCAAAGAGAGTTCTACAAACAATGTCTGGAGTTCAATGAGATAATAACAAGTATTATTCAACGCGAAGAACCCGTTTGGAACCCAAGTGGTTTGATTCAATACTTTTTTTTGTCTTTTTTTTTTTTACGTTCTAGCAATGTTAGCCTTGACTATACACGTGCTAGACCTCTGCTTTGACTACAACTTCAGAAGCTAATCTATCTAATCTGTAGTTGCTAAACTTTCTAAAGGCTGAGTCAATTGAATTACCGTATACATTTACAGTAAAAATAGACAGCAAAGCTGCTATTTTGGTCAAAAGTAGTTAGGGCTCTGCTAACACATTTTTCTCTCATTGTTTATAATCTCCATTGACTCAACTTTCCAAGGGTTTCAACTTGTTCCTCCATCAACAAACGTGTTAAATACATATATTATCCCAGAGGGAGTGTACGATCATAAACATTGTCAACAGGAATTTCCGTGTCTTCTGCAATCAAAGACTTCATGTTTATAGTGTAAAATGTAAGATATTAAAGGCTTAGGTTGTCAACAATAAATATAATAAGTGAAAATGAATAAGTGAAAATGAATCCATAGTTCTTCATTAAGTCATGGAAAGAAGAGGATGTCATGAAAAAACATGGATGTTTTCTTATTCGCACTAACTGGGGATAATATATATGTAACAACTTTATTGATTATATCGATGAACAAATTCAACCCCCTTGAAGGTAAGTAGAGTACATAGAGATTAAACACCTGCATTTGTTGACAAGAACCTTGTATTTGTCGTGCACTCAAAAGCTTCGGTATAATTCACTGTTTTGTCGGGAAAAAGGAACGTTTCGCAACTACAGATGAGATAGATCAGCTACTGTTGTCGCTGATCTAAGCCGCTAAATTATGCGCTGGACAGGTCTAGGCTTGTGTCCAAATAGGCCAGTTCAATATAGTTATATCAACTTTGTGTATTTCCTCCCTATATGCTATTTTACAACCAGTAGCAACTATGTCATTGTTGGCTTGAAAGTCCGCCAATAGGTCTGGACTATTGGCGGACAATTGTATACAACTATTGTATACAAACATTGGAAATATTTTAAATATTTTAATTATCAGGCTTACGCAATCATACAATGTTTTGTGTTTTGAGTACGCTATTTCAATGGTAAATACTTGCTAGGACAGTCATTACTCTTAGACATGTGTTATACAGTCAGATAAGTTTGCACTAAAAGTCAGACATGACATAACCCAACCAATGCTTTCGATATTGTTTGCTTGACCAGCACTTTATTTTCCCGGTAACATTCCGAATATTAGTAGCCTACACTGTATGCTAACACCGCGACTATCGCGGACGCTGAGATAGTAACACCAGACTACCATAGACGCTGAGATAGTAACACCAGACTATCATGGACGCTGAGATAGTAACACCAGACCACCATGGACGCTGAGATAGTAACACCAGACTACCGTGGACGCTGGGATAGTAACACCAGATTACCATGGACGCTGAGATAGTAACACCAGACCACCATGGACGCTGAGATAGTAACACCAGACCACCATGGACGCTGAGATAGTAACACCAGACCACCATGGACGCTGAGATAGTAACACCAGTCCACCATGGACGCTGAGATAGTAACACCAGACCACCATGGACGCTGAGTTAGTAACACCAGACCACCATGGACGCTGAAATAGTTACACCAGACTACCATGGACGCTGAGATAGTAACACCAGACCACCATGGACGCTGAGATAGTAACACCAGACCACCATGGACGCTGAGGGATTTTCATTTAGATTTTAAGGGGGATGATTCATTTTTTGGAAATGTCATAACAGTCAATATTATTTGAATTAGCAGTGTTGGTATTGGGTTATTGTCCATTAACTTGAATCCGTTAGAGTAGAAAGGGCCATTTGATTGTAAAAAAATAAATAAAAAGCCCCAAAAACCTAATATTTAAACGTGAGTTGTTTTCAGAGTAAAAGCAACAATACATAAAATGAACAGGCTGTCCTATTGCAAGGTTAAGATTTTAGTTTATACAACCATTGCCCCTCCCTCAACTCTCAATCCGCTTTGGATGTATTTTCTTGATGACCTTTGAACTTTAGGTGTCAAGCCTGTTCTAGGAATGCTTCGTAGATAGTCCTCACTTTTACTTGGAGTTAATAAAGATGAAAAACATTAAAATATTTAAGCCACGGAACTTCTATTGACTATAGCCTAGTCCTCAGACGCTATCATGATTTACTCAAAGTCAAGAGCGAATAATATTAATTCATTGTAATTTAAATTAAATGAATTCATTCTCATTTAAATAAAGAATTACACCTTTTTTTACCTCACTCGAAAACAGTTAATAGTTCAAGATTTTTAGGAATAAGCCTATCAATAGAACCGGTGGCGTAAGATCTGTTCCGTCTGGACAAACTGACCAATATAGCTGTAGTGCTTGGGAACAACCCAATGCGTCAAACTGATTTAATTATAATTCGCATTGTGTTGTTCAAATGTCGTCATTAGTATAGCACTATAGCTATATCTTTTCATTATTATATGTAAGTAAACAAATAACGAAGTTGTATGTATGTGAAATGTAAATGACTTCTTGATATTAGATGGAAACCTGTCTACTTTTGTATATCATATTTTTGAAATGTTCCAAATCTCTTTCATTCTATTGAAACATTATTTGATGTCGCTTAAATAGAACACTCAATTCAACTCGGTATTTGTTTTAAATAGGCCTATTGTAGACGGACAAGAAGACCTATTTTGATATCTTTTGACCCAGAAAATGTAGTGGTTGCAAAATCATTTAAAACGTTTTATGTGGACTGTCGTGGGCATATCAACTCTCTAGCGTGCAAAGTGCCCTTGGGGTCAATGTTGGAAAGAAGCGACGGCCTTCCGTAAACCGACGGATAATCATGATTTGTTTTAATGCAGACCATTTGGTTCATTCTTGAATTGCTGCGGTAACTGGTCTCTGCTGACTTTGGTTCCTCATGAAACTAAAATAAAGAATAAAAATAAAAAAATGGCAGATAAATGCTCTTCTAAATTAAAAATGTATTATTGTGGGGAAGCGAATTATCTTGTTCTAATGTTGCTGTGTTGAGGTAGTTTTTTTTTAACTTAGACCTTATTTCTTTGAAGGCTAAAATGAACAAACGTATTGTACATGTTGTATACATTAATAAAACGAAGGTTATTAATAAGGACACTCTTTTTGAAAAGTTTCCCTGTTCTTTGTCCTTAGTGGTGCGGCCTTGAAAATAACTGATTGCAAAGACATTTGGACCTTTAGCATTTTCTCATGTGGAAAACTGTTGTAAGGGAATAAGTCTAAATATTAAATATGTTTTTATCTTATCACATCCTTTGTTTGTAATATGTTTTAGTAATCCACTGATAATTGGGTTTATCTTAATCGTCGGTGTTTCTTGGCGTTAGTCAAATAAAATTAAGGAAAATAAAGCGATCGAGCAAAACGACTGATCGCACCAATACAATAAATCATTTAAAAGAATAGAAGCCAAAGAGTGCACTCATTTTCAGCACATTAAAATGTACCTACATTTCAATGTGAAACATAATTGGCCTTGCCAGGCCTGCTTATACTGGTTGCGTTACGTAACCTCAAATCTATAGAAAGTAATTAACCCGTAGTTGATTTCGAATGTAAACATGTAAACACATATCTTCATATTTGATTGTAAGAGAACGTGCTACGATGATCCAAGAACGAAACATTTCTGTTTACTGCGCTTCACCAGCCGAACCCGAATCCCGTTTAACACCATGACTTCACCAGCCGAACCCGAATCCCGTTTAACACCATGACTTCACCAGCCGAACCCGAATCCCTTTTAACATCATGACTCCGCCTGTGAAATACAAAGGCGCCGAAAAGAGTTTAGACAGTGACCCCGATGATTCCATTTAGTCTCTGTATTTCATCACTTTAGCTTTGCAATTCTAAAGTGATTTTGGACGGCGTGGCTATTGTCTGATTTAGTTTGATGGTATGTTTCATCTATATCGAGTGAACCATTTAGGAACAAGAGCAATTCTGTTCATAATCCTTCCATTTTAGGGGACCAGTACTTGAAAAAAATGCACTTACAAAGTTTTGTGTTTTGTCCTTATAATCATAGCACGGAACTGCTTGTGAGCGTTAAAAACGGATCGGTTTTGGTTGATAGAAATCATGTTGGGTATAATGAAAAACAATTTTATAATATATACTATTTTACAATAATTTTGTCAGGTTTATATTAAATGGGAATATATTAAATGTTGTCCCTCAACATTTATGTTATTTGTGTTTTTTTTCACAATTAATTCGGGGTTTCTATTTTCTCGGTAGCATCCCATCGACACGTGTTTAGAGCTATAGTCGATTACATTTTATGTTATTGTCATACAAGTTAGTATTTATAATATATACCTTTAATTTGTACATTACACAAATTAACCTGAACAACCAAAACAAATTGCAAATGCATCCAACAAGTTTGTACATTAGCTTTCATGGAGTTTACATGATAATATCTTTCACTCAGAATATCTGTTTAACGGAATGGGCTGCAATTTATAAAAAGCTTAGATGGTATGGCAAAAAACTAAGCATGCTCTTTAACATCTGCAGTCTGCACTTCAACTTCCAAAAGTAATGGAGCAGCCCAAAATCATGCAGCACAATATATATCAGATGGCTTTTGGAAGTGTTAAATGCATTATGGCTTCCTACTAAAGCGATAAGCATTTTATGTTACAGTATAGATTTCCATTGATACCCCAGCAGTCAGGCAGGGGGTGAGCAGGCTGACAGAAAGACAGACGGACTGGCAGACACACGCACACACACAGTCTATCTCAAACACACACAGTCTCTCGGGCGCTCCCAGAAAAAGGGCACAGACAGAGCGTCCATGAATCCACATCCATAAATGAAAGGGTTGATATTACTGCAGATGAGTGGTAGAGTGACGAACAAGACCAGCCAACTGGAAACTATAAAAAAGATGATGAGTTTCCTACATCAGTACACTGCATTTGACCCGGTCACTACGGGAAATAGATTTCGGCATTTGTGACCCAGCCAGGGTTTTGTGTCCCTCCACCAGTTAGTGTCTCCAACCTGTCCCCTCATCTCTGGGTGTGTTGGTAACAACCCTCCCTCCATATCCCGGGCTTGGAGGGTTTACCTGGAGGCTGTCTGGCTCTGTTCTCCAGCGTCTGAGGTCTAATGCACCTGGAATACCTTCAACAGTAGGTTTCCCATAACACACAGAACGCCATCGACTGAGGAGCTGTTCTGGTGTTGCTAGGAGACAATGGTTGGCTGTGACCTCTCCAGGAGGATCCCCCTCACTAAATGTACATTCCAAATGCTCCCCTAACTCTATCCAGTGCTCATAGGGATCCTGTCTAAATGAATGCACCACATGGAGACTATGGTGCCATTTGGGAAGCAATGTTTGGCGTTATAACAGACCAATCATTTCTCTCCCTGAGCTACCAATTACTCAGTAAAGACTACTCTACCATTTACCTAAAGGGGAACTCTATTGTATATATACCGTATACTGTCTGATTGATGACACCAGGAAACAGGGCGTGGATGAGCGAATGGGAACAGAACGCTGTGGTCAGACATGTTCCAAAGGGGAGGAGCTAGAATGGGATGGAACTGAGGTTGGCGACAGAGAGATAGAGAGAGAGATTTAGAGAAAGGGAGAGAGACAGAGAGATGTGCTGGGGGAGGAGGGAGTGGAGCGAGAGAGGCGGAGGGGGAGAGAGGAAAGAGAGAGGATGGGCGTAGAGGAGGGTTGGCTAGCTGTCAGGCGAATGAGACGATGAAGATTTGACAGCGAGGTGAGAGAGAGTTCATCCTAAACGAGGCTTGTCGATTAGAGAGGCTCCGCCTCTGACAGGTGGAATCTCAGGGGGACGTCTGTCACTCTGTCTGCAGCCCTTCTGAGCCGACACACACACACACGCACGCACATTCACACACTCACACGCACTCACACGCACTCACGCACACTCACGCACACGCACGCACACGCACGCACACGCACGCACACGCACTCACACACACACACACACACACACTCACACACACACTCACACAGCCTGACCATAGGGGATGCAGGCTGGGCGGTGCCGTACACCCCACTGTCTTTTTGGCGCGCCTTATCAACTTGCTAGCCAATCAGCAAACCCTTCTATCCACCCACCTGCCAATCAGCTGCCAGATAAAAGGAGGGTTGCAAGGTAATCCCACAGATTGACAGACAGAGGTCTGAATAATCTCAATTGAAATAACTAAGAAGGATATTCCTTTGGTTTTAGAAACAGAATACATGTTTATTCCAGTAGCTCAGTTGTGAGGTGAAAGACAGTGTTGGTCTCCTGAAGTTGATCACCAACCTTAATGTAGAATTGATTACTGGGAGGAATATTTGTCTTGCCCATTCCCGCACCCGTTCAATCCAATTCTTTTACATTTGTGGGATTTACTGAACCACTGAGTACCAGCAATGAACCAAATGACAAGTTTTTGAAAAAAATTTGAGACAGTGCTGGGAAACGTTTTGTGAAGGGTTGGTGACAGTATTAGAGATAGGGCTGCTATCAGTGATGGTGACATGGATGGTTCACATTACTGGTGAATGTGATGGTAACAGGGTTGGGAATAGAGTGGAGACCAGGGTTGGGAACAG